>JARYHS010001674.1:0-16637 GCA_031002005.1 Vandiemenella viatica | reverse complement strand
ATTAGTAATTACAATACTTTATTGTATTTATAAAAATTAGTAATTTCGTGTTTGTATTACCTTATCCATGAAACTGCTTTGTTTTCCATGTCTCTGGATATTTACTATACATCTCCATCTGCTGCAATTATAAGTACAAGAAACAAAATGCAGTAAAAGCGATTTTCGTCTACTCCCACCATATGTACCATATGTGAGTAGAAATGCGTTTTTTCTCAGGAGATAGTAAAAAAAAAAAAAAATACTTACTGTTAAAACTTGAAAATAAATATCTGGGCTATCTCTGTGTTGATATATTTTTTAAAGACATTAACTGAAAAAAATATAACTTAGTATTTAGTGAATGAATGAGTATTTATTTCATTATCTGAACCATGTAACTTTCTGAATTTTGTTTTATAAAATTTATTTCCTTCATATATAAAAAGAAATAGTTAATTGAATAAAGTTTTGATTGAATTACATTATGAAGTAATAGCATACAGCATATCTTTAGAATATTCTAATTCCAATCTGCATGCATTTTACTATTTTATATGTAACAAGCCAAACATAGAACAAATTGTGCCATTCCTTTGCAATAAAGCTTTGTATTAAATTCCCAGCTATAACCATCTTCATTCATAACTATGTAGAATATCAGTAAAAATTTCCCACTGTAAGTCAAACAGTGTGAATTCATTTCAATAATATTAGTAGAAAACTTTACATTTGTTTTTAAATTGTTTGTTAGTAAATCTGCTTGCCTTATACATTACACAAATAATATGTTTTATGTGATGATGGTAAGATCAATTTTATTTAAGGAATAATTATTTTGGAAAATATTTTTTCATTATATTTAACTGATGGTAAATATCTGTGACAGTTTCAGCTGTGAGATTTAAGAACATAATTGATAAAAGTGTGTATATTCAAGCAAGTGTATATTTCCAAAATATAGAAAAATAATGGATAAACAACAGAGCCACTATAGTGTCTACAGTTTAAGACCAATAATCTTTGTAAGAGTAGAAAGTCTTTAGATCCAAAAATTTCACATCTAGCACATTATACTGTTTTGTAAAACTGTGTAATTTAGAATATTGACCTGGTGACATAATTTTACCTCTTCTAAATAAGAACACATCAGTAAAAATTCCAGTTGTGATCTTAGGCAAAAATGTTACTAGTATAGATATATCCACTAGTGTCTAGTGTTGAAAATATGGAAGCATATGAAAAGTAACACATCACAGATGTAGGCTGAAGGGCCAGAATGTACACTAAAGCTAAAGGATCTTACAGTATTTCAGCAAAAAACCAAAGTCATGTTCAATGTGATAAATATCACGAGGGTTTTAGATGTGTTTGCATTGAGACCTGCTGCATAAATAAGACAAAGATGAACCGGATGGGAAGGTGAAGATTGCAGTTGTGGAGGGGAGCAGGGTGGGGGGGGGGAATTAGGGAACTGACCAGTGATAATTGTGGGAAAATATGACCACTATAATGACCAGTCAAAATAAAATAAATAAATTTTATTTTTTAGTAAAACATCAAAACTATGTTTTGAATCTCTTAAAAATTTATTGTATATTTATAAAACAGTAGAAGATAGATACCAAGCTTGGTTAAGATATCAAAGTAAAAAAAACTGAGGAATCACACTTGGAACTCACAAAGCAAAGTAAGGTAACCCAAAAAGTAATAAGGAGGGTTAAATGCAAATACCAAAAAGATATACATTTAATGATATAAACAAACAGTGAGAAAACAAAAACTCATGAGGTTACTACAAAATATTTTATCAGTCAACTGCAAAGATGTGATCCTCCAACACTAATGCTGAAAGATAAAAAATTGTGAGGATCTTCCAGAAAATCTTCAAATAAACAGAGTAATCCCAGTAAAAACACCAGCAGAAAATATAACCTACCAACAATGTATGAGGTCTACAAAGCCTTAAGAGAGCTCAAGAACTACAAAGCAAGTGGATAAGATCAAACATTTGTGTAGATATGGAAATATGCTGCAGAACCAGTAAAGGTATCATTACACCAATGCACAGTGAAAACCTGGAACAGAGAAGAGCTACAGAACTTTGGACCACAGCAGTGGCGTAGCTAGGTCAACAAGGGCCCCGGTACAAAAAATTTATTTTGGGCCCTCAGGCCAGACGGGCGACCTTTTTTTTTGCTTTGTGTGCTGGTAGGGGCCCCCTGAACTGAGTATTGGGGCCCTTGAATTGTTCTTTAGGGGCCCCTGAGCAGTGGTTGGGACCCCCCGGAGCAGTGAGGGCCCTTAAGGGCCCCTAGAGGTATGCTTGGGGGCCCCCTGAGTGTGAGGGCCCCGGTGCACTGCACCGCCTAGCCCCATAGTAGCTACGCCCCTGGACCACAGCTATAATACACATATTATATATAAAAGGAAAAAATCAAACCTAGACAATTGGATTGCACATATAAAGTCTTGTCAAGAATACAATTGCTGCAAAGATCAACTTGAACTAGGAGGATATCAAGGAGGATTTAGACCATGGAGAAGCTGCCCAGAACAGATGATTACCTTAAAATTAATAATGGATGTCACCAAAGAAGAAGAAAACCCCAACAAGTCATAATCTTTATAGACTTCAAAAAAGCCTATTATTGTATCCAGGGAGATTCAATGTTGGACATATTAAGGAATTTTAGACTTCACCCAAAATTATTAAGAATAATCAAATTAACCCTCACAAACCAAATCTAAAGTAATTTTCAGAGGAGAACTATCTGAACCATTTATTATTAAAATAGGGCTAAGACGGGAGATGGTCTATCACCAATGTTCTTCAACTGCATGCTGGAATACGTGATGAGATAATGGTACAAGGAAACTCCTAAAAACATAAAAATTTTAACAAAAAAAAAAAAAAAAAAAAAAAAAAAAAAAAAAAAAAAAAAAAAATCAAATAAACTTAAAATGTTTTGGATCTGTAGACAACTTAGAGTTACTGGCTAGTAATTATACAAGAAGCCAGGAATCAAATAATTAGTCTACAAAATATAGCATAGCAACTCCAGAAAAAATTATGGTAACAGACCCCATATAGTAATAAACCACATAACAATAGACAACAGAAAAGTGAAAATATTAGAGCAATTTAAATATATGGGTGAAATTATAACATAAAGTTTGAATGAAAAACCTGCCTGGAAATGATAAAAGCTCAAAAACTAATGTGGTCTACATACAACAAAAAATTTCTTTCAATCAAAACAAAATTAAAGCACTACAGGATGGTGGTTCAGCCAAAGGTAACATACGGAAGTGAAACTCTTTTCAAAGTCACTCAGAAAAACAGAATTGACAAAATTTTAAAAGTGGAGAGAAAAATAGCCAGAACATGCATAAATAAAAAATATCAAAAAGAGGGATATTGCTAAATGAGGTGGTTTACAGGAGCCCATGACGGATACTATACATAAGAAGAGAATTTCTTTCCTTGGTCACATCATTAGGATACAAGAAGAATAACAGAAAAACTTTGGAAGTTGAAGCAACAGGCAGGATGAATCAAGGAAGTCAGAGAAGATATTGAAGAACTAGAAATAACCCTCGATGATCTGTAGAACAAAAAAGAAAACCTCAAATAACTGAAAGACAAGAAAACAAGATTTAAACAAAGCTAGCCAAGTGACACACAGTGAAGAGGATATTTATAGGCAAGGAAAGAAAAAGAAGATCACAACATCTGAAAAAATACTGGGAAATTTGGAGTATAAGAAGATGACCAGAAAATGTTTGACTAAAGTGGTACAATGAGCCTGATAATAATAATGTAATTGACATTTTTACAGGTGTGATCTTAACGGAGGTTGAAGCAAGGGAAATGCATAGTGCCCAAGATAAGTTGGTTGACAAGTTCCAACCTACATGGTTCCAAAAGGGTAGTAGCATAAGGAAAAGCTCTTGACAACTCTCACTGCAAAACAGGTGTTGAGATTGTTAGAGTTGTATGAGATTGCTTCGACCGCCACTAGATAGTACAAGTTAGCAGTATAAATTGTTTGCCTATGGTCTTTCGTCCTCATGGAGAGTTGATTAGTGGTGCTGATGATGTAAGTAGCTGTGCAGTGAAGACAAGTAAATAGGTGAGTGCGGCGAGTAGTGGCATGTCCAATAATATGAAAAGATTCCCTTGATGCGTCTGGAATAGGTAATGGTGACTGCATGCATGCTGCTACTTTTGCAGCAAGGTCTGTTACATGGCAAAAATCCATGTGGTATACTATGTTAATCAGAAGGTGAAGTCCTTGCAGACTAAGATGTTCTTCTAAGATGCTGTAGCCTGCATCCCATGCAAGAAGGAAGGATTTTGGGAAGGAGGACACACATTGCAGGGAAGGAATGCAGAAAGTCATGTCCATGGTCTGGTTAATGGACTCTAGGCCAGGAGAGAACTGTGCAATGAATGCTAGTCTCTGGGCTATGATCAGCTTTAGGGGGTACAGAACAGGAGTTGTGGGAATGGTGGGTGTTAGCACGAGAGATTAACTTTGCTCAGGATCAGAGGGAGCGTGAGGGTTAACAGTAGAAATGAGAGGTTCTATAAACATCTGTAAAGTGACTCATGATTGGAACAGATGTGTCTGCCATGGATTGGAAGGATGTATAGAAGGGATGGAAACTGTTGAAGTGTGGGCACAATTATAAATTTGTTGGCTTGATGTGCACAGAAATGTGAAGGACACCTTGTTATAGGGAAATTCCTACATCAAGAAAGATGATGTGTGTGGGAATAGGTGAAGCTGATCAAATTGTTATCGCTAAGGGAATTGAGGAACTCTAGGATGTGGTTTTTCTCATGGGTCCAGATCATAAATTTATAATATATTTATCTAATCCATACAAAGGAGCTAAGTGGATATTTCTTCAGGAATTGTTCCATTCAACAACCCAGGAAGAGATTGGCTCAACCCCTTGCCGTACTTTGACAAGTTTGACATGTGATAACAGGTTTGGACCAAATATAGTTATCACAAGTCAGAAAACAAATGCGGGCAACATGTAAACATAACGAGTGAGACTCGTGGAACTAAGTGCAGACCAAACATAAACCAGAATGCTTTCAAAAGTACCATAGCATGCTGGACAACTAATTTTTAGAGTTGGTAGTATTTTCCTATTTGATATTCATGCAAGGGGAGCATTTATTCTTGTAATTAAATTTTTTGTTGACAATGTTTACTTTTAGGTGTTGCGTTATTACATTCCTTCTGAAGAAGTCATATCTGAAGATTCCCAGGAATATTATAATTTCTATTAAAGCATTGTTCATGTATAAATTAGTTTTGAAACTGTTATTTCTTGTCTATTAGGCAGGATTTATAATACTAATATTTTGAAGTATAGATTGACATATTGTATAAAAAATATGTATATACAAATGGAACAAGGATTAAATTAGTGTTGACGTCCACAAGAACAGTATCACGTGGAACAAGTATTGCTATATAGCAGGTACCCACACATCGGCTTCTATTGTGATTGTCTCAAGCATCACGCTGCCTGTTTAGCATGTGTCCCCAATTGCTTGGGCACGGATTTCGTTGAGCTAAATGGGACGGCAAGGGGTTAAAGTTTTCTTAGCATAGAAGAAGATGATGTAGTTTAAGGAAATAAGCCATCACTTACTATTTCAAATGGAATTATTATCGGAAACAGACACAATGTAGTGCTTCTATTAAAAAGCCATCATCTTTAATGATAGTGAGGCATGGTCCAATGTTTTTACTTTTCATGTAATGTGGCATTGTATCTACTTTAGAGACATTACCCTCCACCTGTAATAGTAAGTGATGCTTATGTATTTATTCTTAAGAAAGCTTGTTTTCTTTATACTTCTAAATAACCAAGTGAAATACTCTTAGAAAGATTTACTTGAAGAAAAAGATGAACATAAGACAATTGAAAATTTTTGAAAGCAGGAGATCTTTTAGGGTTATTTGCAAAACTGATGGCCTTACTTTTTGTGGTCATGAAATTTCCTTAAAAATGCAGGATTAAATATAAAAAATGGACTGAATCATTGCTGACAATTGATTGGAAAAGAGAAATTATGCTTCAATTCAAGTGATTTTTATATAATTAGTTAGTTTATCAGTGAAATGGTAGGACTCATAAATAAACCATTTAAACTTTGGTAAAGGTGAACCAAAAATATGGAATGTGTGTACAGGAAACATTCAGAACTTGTAGTTATGTTAGATAAATTTTAATTTTAAGCAATGCAAATTAATAAACTAGTAGTCAAATTTCCATGAGAATTGTTAACAAACAACATAATGTTGTGTAATATGTTTACAAATTTTTTGGGTGAATAATTTGATACTAGCAATTGTTTTCCAATATGTCTTTGAATAAAGTTATTAAAATACATCTTCACTTATGTGAATATTATGCTCAAAAAACTCACTTTCAGTTATAGATTGCTAAAGTATTTTTCTTGACAACTGTCATTTATGTAACAAGACTGTACATACCTTATCCGTTTACAATAAATGAACACATTTGGCAAGTTTTATACCACAGCTGCTAATAATTGAAGCACAAACATAGACTTCATAATAAGCTCCATCTAAATGCTGAATTACAACATGTTTTAAAAATTAATTTTTTTCCCTAATACACGCATCTTTGCTCACCTTGCTAGATGTATAATGGATGATGTTTAAATATTTCTTATCATCCATGTTTTATAACAATTATAAATTTAAATGATAAATCAATTTATTAATTTGAATCTTTAAAATAAAGGAATGTTTGTCACTTCTGTTCTTATATCATTAACAAATGCCTATGACAATACAGATGTAAAAATATGCTTGTAGCACAAAATTGAAAGCTGAAAAGCAGAATGTAGAACTTTTAATCAACTTATTTATAAGATGTGTTGTTAGATCTGAAAATGATCTTTTTATTAATAGTGGAAAAAATGATCAAAAAGTTTAATACTAGTTATAAGGATGAAAGCAATATAAAATTTTGAACTCTGTCAGCAAACTGTGCAAGGCTGAAAATCTGTGAGATTCAGGATAACTGCTTAATTTGTCTATTTTGAGTGATAAAACTACACCATATGACCTTAATTCACTGTAAAAATATCTTTAGAATAGTCTTTGATTTGTAGACAGTATGAACAGAAAGTGCAGCAACAAATTACTGATGTGTAAATGCTAAATGGTGAAGGAAATTTATGTAATGGAAAAAATTAGCAAAACTATTCACAGCTTCTAAATTTTGACATTTAATAGAATTTTGCCTTATTCATTTATATTTTGCTAAAAATAGCAGATCAAATAATATATTGGTTTATGAACAGTTCAGACGGAATAAAAGAAAATATATATCTTAACTGTGAAAATAACCAAACAAAACGTTAAAATAATATCAAATAACCAAACATGATAATAAAGTGATTGTTATTATAGTTCTAATTGGAGACATCATACCTGAATGAAATTTCTTATATAACAGAATTGAAAGACAATCCTAGAATATCAAAATCAGCAGACATCTTCAGTTAAGAAACATTTTTCACAATAAATCTACAAATTTTACTACATAGTTTAGGGTTCCCTTTTATCGAGCATTATGTTTTCCACAATTTTTGTTTCTGTAGTCTATTTTATAGCAGATGTAATACATACCATTTCTATTTTCAAGAACAAACACCTTACTTTCATCACATAAAACATTCTTTATTTTCTTTTAATATTTTATATTTTTTGTTAGTTTTCTGTATTTGTACTAAAATAATCTAGATACTGAAATATACTTTTGGCACTCATGCTTAACATTTCATAACAATTTCACTCTTTTCCTATTCAGCTAATCAACTGCATTACATACTTTTATTTTAATTACAGTTTCTATTAAACATACCAACAAAATCATAATCCTATGATAGCTCTGTTTATAAGATTGTAACAATAATTTTTTGAAGCAAACTTTAATACTGTAAATAATTTTTCACGATAATAATAAAAATAACGTAACCATTCAATTTTGAATCAGATCTAGGCATTAAGCAAATGTTTACACTTTATGCACATACATTAGATACCTATATATTTGCCTTGACATATTTTGCATGCTATATTCAATATCCTATTATATTTTATGATAGCATTTTGCAGAACTAATTTCTAAAAAAAATAATAATGATAATAAACATCAATTAAAAATAAAACTGGTTGATCAATGGCTACAAATTCTCTAAAAACTAAATGCAAGAGTTACATTCTGTTAAACTTAAATAGTCATAATTTTTTGAAGCACTCTTTTGATTGTGTATCCTTTAATAATTTTTCATTGAATAATGAACATTTTTAAATTTCCACACGTTTATGGATTTGTGTTAGCCTGTGTAAATGCTTGCATTTGAATTGAGCAGCACAACAAGTGTAGGAATGTTAATACACAAAAAAGTATTCTTGATCTAGAAATTATTAGTATACAAGAATGAATAGAGAATACTTTTCTTATATTTAATGATAAATTATGGCCCTTTATCATGCACTAAATTTTATGTTATAAGAAAGTACAGAAAAATAAAAGCTTTAAAAATCATTTCTGGATCACAATGGTGATAACAATGCACACTGTGAAAAGAAAAAATAAATATGATGGTAAAAAGTGTGATTTATTAAAAATCTGAAATAGTGATGATACAGATTAAAAATATATATGTATAATAAAAATACTTCTGCTAGAATTTTATTCTCAGCCACCAGAAGAATATCATGCACACCCTGGCATTGCAGGGGATAGCACACCAGGCTCGCGCTGGTGGAATCGCCAATTCGAGTCCGGTCTTGGGAATACATGGTTTTAACTAAGTGTTGAGTTTGCCTTGTGTTGCCTATAATATAAAGAATCTAGACTACAATGAATACTCGAATAAACAGTCGCAAATTACATAATAACATAGTGCTGACTGTGTAGTGTCATAGCTGAATACTAGTTAAAAGAAAAAATAGTAAAAAGAATCTCATATGTCGGAAAAATTATAACTCAATTTTATATATTTCTCAACTGATCTTAATTAAAAACAAATTCACACAAATTCATCCCTTCTTTCCTGCTTTCATAGAAAACAAATTTTAAGCTATTCAGTTGTCTTGACAACAACTCAAAACAACTAATGCCAATTACTCATAGACCTAAAAGTATAGCACTTTGGTTTTTACCTGGAGTCATTAAAAATTCTCATGTATACACACATTTTAGTATTTTATTTACATTTAAAACAGTGCAATAGTATTTATCTCATTTCTAATGTAAAATAGATAGTAATCATCTATATTTTATAAAAGTATAAACAAGGTAACAAGTATTTTAAGTTCAAGTTACATAAAAATTTTCTTAACTTTTAATGGAAAAACCTTTTTTTTTTGTCAACTGGGTTTTCTGGTTAGTGGCTTAAACCTAAACATTATGATATCATTTTTCATGTACCGCTAATAATAGTTTGGCAGTAATGAACTTTACAAGAAACAGTTAAAATTAGATTTATCATTTTATAACCCTCTGAAATTGAGCCACTCTGCAGATAACTGAGATGAATTTAAATGTAATAATGTGTGTGGAATAAACATTTCAAAACACTGTAGCAACATACTAACTGCTGTATACTTACAAATCATCATAGGTGGCAAGGCATATCCAGGTTCAGAACTAGGGGGGAGGGGGGCAAGATTTGAATTAGGAGGGGGGGTGGGGAAACTCGTATTAATGTTTAGGAAGTGGGGTGGGGAACTGAACCATGACGATTTCTTACAAAATGAAACCCAAACCTATTCAGGAGACTATTTTTGTTATTGAATAATGTAGTAATCCAACCACTTAATCTAAGGACCTATTATGTAGTTAAGATCATAACTCAATTACAGTTTTTTATATAAACATTAATCATCTTGGATTCTCAGAAAATTTTTCACTAACATCGTTTGTCAATATCTCATGGTATTCTTTCGCAAAATTTCGATGCACAATCATTAGGCACAATCCAGTCAATCTTTCCTCTTCCATAGTGCTCCTGAACCAGTTCTTCACTTGTCAAACCATACTGAAGGCAACTTGATTTTTCTTCTAGGAGGGAGCAGCAGCCCCCTCCCCCCCCCCCCCCCTCACTGGATACACCCATGATAGGTGGAGGTGGCTTTTAGCACTGAGGAAAACCACAGGTAGATGGATTTAGGGAAAAGAAAAGTTGAGGAGCATTCTGGGCCATGGTGGAATAGGAGGAATATAGTGGAAGAATCGGAAACTATAAAGGTTGGCAATGATGAAAAAAGTTTTAAGAATTTACTTCATTTGCAGTGAATCACATTTGTTATTAGTCTTTTAAATTTTTGGTAGTTCTAAAATTAAATTGTTTAAATACCTGTTGAATAATCTGCAATTTTACCATGTATATTAAACTGCCACCATCATATACATGTTGAGGTAGATTTGGCTCACATTGATTCCAACTACCCTAATTACATGTGTGGCAATTACTCATAGACCTAATTAGGCAATTTTCCATTATCATATAGAATAATGTTGGAACATTTTCAAATTTCCACTTGAAAGTATTATGCAACTCACATGGTTCACAGACAGATTTGAGCACTAACTCTCTACCTTTAGGATAATTACAACATACACATAGTGAGCAGGTCGTGGACTTGCAAATACTGTCATTGATGCTAGATTCTCTGAACTACAAATTTGGTGAAGATATCTGTTGATGCCTCAAATTGACAGTCATGATGGAACAAGGGGAAAAAATAAACTATGGAGCAATCTATGGTGGACTAATTGTCTTAACATTAGTACTTAATTTTACTGACATACCAGACACATATTAAATGGAAATTCATTTAATTATTTTTTCTTAATGGGTTTGTCTTAATTACCTAATATTGTTGGTAAATTTTGGTCATATTTTCCAGATAAGTAGTTCTTGAACTTTCAGCCATTTTGGTGTTTTAAAATACAATGTTCTTACTTCAGTCTCACTGCTATGAGGAAAATTGCAGTTAAATGTCGTATGATTCATTACCAGCATAGCTGGAAGATCTCCTATTGAGAACAGTCATCACAAAATACTTAATGTATGAGCAAATGTTCAACAATTCCCATCCATTATCTAAAACTTCCATGCTACAGTGGAATACTTCTTCAGGTCTTTTAAGATCCAGAGTATTCAAAGACAAAAATATATGCACTGACTTACTGTATCTCTTCACTATACATCCCTTTGTCAATCCATATGCAAGCATTTACATAAGTTTTTTGTGTTTTGGTGGATGTATATTAAACATGTCATAATGAAAAAGCAGGGATACATTTAC
The DNA here is from genome assembly GCA_031002005.1 of Vandiemenella viatica. NCBI lineage: Eukaryota > Metazoa > Arthropoda > Insecta > Orthoptera > Morabidae > Vandiemenella > Vandiemenella viatica. The sequence continues at coordinate 5,271 of JARYHS010001674.1, read as the reverse complement.
ACCTTCAACAACACACAGGTACAGAGCTAATGTGAGTCCAGTGCATCAGGATTATTTTTCAAGGCAATGAATACATTAACGCTAAGATGCAGACTGGCACAATTATATTGGCTGTGTAGTAAATTTGCATCAAAAAGCACTTAGTTACAATAATTTTATCAGTTTTAAGAACTGTCTATTTTGGCACACTTTTTCAATTTTATTTACAACAGTTGAGAATAACTTTTAATCTTCATATATTATATGAAGTCCAATAACAATTAGGATTTCTCCACAGAAATATTTACAGCATGAGTAGCTACTGAAAAGATACACCCCATTTTGTATCACTGTATACTATATTTCCTTATCAGCAGCACTATGCATTCTAAAAAAATACTCATTCTAGGAACAGTTCTAAATAACACAGCTCTTCCTTTCTACACATGACATTTGTTGATCACGTAAAACTGCATTTTTTGTATATAAAACGTGTAACAGTGTATAGCTACTGAGCAGATAATCTAAAACAGCTCAGCTTTAACATTGTCAACAAACAAAATGGGAATGCATGATTTCAGTAAATACACAGACAACTATTTAAAGCTCCCTACCCTCAAACCAAACCAAGGCCATATTAAACAGCCATTGGCCATGCAACATACAACCCCTTCCCCCTTGCTACCCCTCCACATTTAACATTACTATAGACATATACAATATCTTAGCAACACAAATAGGTGATACACACATACACAGGATAACTGCTGGCTATTTTTTTTTTTTTAACGAGTAGGCACTTTTGATCCCCTCCTCAGTCAATTGAGGCTTCGGTCTGTGCGTCGAATGCATACTTTCTGTGCGGGTTACACATATAGCAGTTTGAACAGTGGAATGTAGATCAAGACACACTCTGGTCACGAAGCTAGGAGTGGTGAGGCCAAGCAGATCCCTGGCAAGATCAGTTCAGCAGAATTGGAGGGCCAAAGGGAGGAGTTGGACACTAGTTGCATCTCAGGCTCAAGGGAGGGAGATGCAACTGCTAGGCTTCCAGGAAGATCAGTGCTGTTGGTTTTGGTTCCAGGTTTGACTTCTTTGCCTCAACCACTAGGAACTCGATGTCATGCCGTTCCCTTCGTGCGAAGGATTCAGCGATCAGTCTCGCGACATCTTGGTGATGCATGCCTACAAATTACATTTGTGGACAACTTATGTAATATATAAGTTTACAATAAAACACTTACTTTCATTTCTTTTAAATCAAATGACTCAATAACAATCTAGAAAATGTTCACTAATATCAAGGGCACTAATGATATTTGTGACCTTCTTTCATTTTGACTTAAAAATTGTGTTTCATTTTCGTTTATGGATCAAAGAAGTAATATGTATAATTGTAAGGATAATGGAGTGCTTAGAGGCAATGAATGTAACAAAAGATAGATAAAATAGATCCACAAAGAAAAGTAACAAAACCAGAGGGCCTGGGGAACATGAAAAAAAGATGAACTAATTTTTGCACTTCAGTATGTATACCTTTCTTGTCTAACGGCTCACTACTTTTTGCCTAAATGAAGTTTTAAACCAAAGTATTGTAAAAATGTGTTCATCCTTGTTTTTGTTTTCAGTGGGGAGGGGGTAGGGGGGAGGAAGCAGCATTATGACCCTCCCACTTTCATGTTTGGTGTGTGAAGAGTCTATTTTCCATATCCTTTGTTATAATTATAAATTATTAATATAAAAGTTAACAATGAAAGGAAAGAAATGCTGAAAGCCAATATTTATAGGGAAAGACAGATTAAATACACCCAACACTCAACAAAGTTGAAGGGAGGAGGGCAGCAGCAAAACAAAGCAACACAAAAACAAATAAAATACAATATTTTGGGCAAAAACCCTTCTTCAAGTCAACAGATGTAAGTGGTTGGGCTTACGCAAGACTTGCGCCCAATGCAGCCACCCATAGACCGTCAGAAGTGGTGAAGGGAGCAACGATAATATAACCGCGAATATAAAAAAGAATAAAATGGTTGAAAAAATAATAGTAATTAAAAAAATAATAAATACATAAAATTATAATTGAAAATTTTTGAAAAATATGTAAATCTATTGTGCTTGCTAGTGATGGGAGTGTAGGGTGAGGATGGAAGATATTAAAACCCATCACAAGCAAGCACAGTGGATTAATATATTTTTCAAAAATTTTAAGTTATATTTTTTATTTTATTTTTTTATTACTATTATTTTTCAACCACTTAAATCTTTTTTTACTTGCGGTTATATTATCGTTGCTCCCCCCACCACCTCCGATGGTCTACTGCATTCTATGAGTGACTGTGTCATGTGCAAGTCTTGTGTGAGCCCAGCCACTTACATCTGTTGACTTGAAGAAGGGTTTTGTCTGAAATATTGTATTTTATTTGTTTGTGTGTGTTGTTTTGAGTTGCTGCTGCCCTGCTTCCTTCAACTTTGGCGAGTGTTGGGTGTATTTCATCTGTCTTTCCATATTAATAATATAACAAAATATTTTTAATGAAACTGATCTCTGATTCATCTGTATACATTAAAAAAAATAATCAAATGTGTTCATAATAAAAGTAACTTCACAAAATTAATATTCTCAAAGAATGATATTTATAATTACAGAGACTATGGTATATTAAATTTCAGGTCTTGAATATAATACACTGAAAATAAATCATCATTTACTGATGTTGACAGGGTAATAGACCATAGATGTTATCTCTCCCTAGCTAGATTATCCTCTACTTAGGTGGAATTTTTCTTCTTCTTCATATTTTTGTAATAAAATTATTGCATACCTTTGGTTTATTGTTTTTCTTTGTTTTTAGTTAAAATTAATGTTATGAATTTTGCAGTCGTATGGAAATAAAATTCTGTATTATCATGCAATTATTAAAGGTGATTTGGTTATACAGAATTTTTCAGTGATGATGAAAATTTTCAGGGATGACAGAGAAGGATGAATATATTGCTATGAAATAAGGAACCCTGGTCTGAAAATAGCTAAGTCACAGTTTAAGTCAAAATTATTTAAGGAAGGGAAAAGAGAATTAACAAATCTTTGTCTATAAATGTAAAAATTTTATTCATGTGCTCTGATTTTACAAGTTGCATGTGCATTGGGAAAGAGCATTTGATTTCAAAATTTGACTACTTTACTTTTTTTCATGAAGTGTAAAGCGATAAGAAAAAAACATTCAGAAAATTTGTATTGCAATCTCTACAGTAAATATTTCCTTCAAGTTAAACATTTGTCATTTAAGATATTCAGTTATATGTTATGTAATATTAGTCAAAATCTTAACGATTCTGCAATTTCATTTTGCTTATATGTATTAATACCTCTGTATGCGTTTTCTCTGGCCTAAAAAATTGTGCTAATACCTAACATCCATTAAAGGTTTATTTCTGAGGTTTTTGAATGGTGCTCTGTAAAAAAAGAAATATTTACATTTAAATCCAAAGAATTCTATAAGGTAGGATCAAAAAGTTCCCATAATTGTAGTGTACAGTCAAGCAGTTGTTTGCTGGAAGTGAAATGTTTGTTTGGGAGGTTGAAAACACTACTGAGGAGGTGCTGTGCCATGCAGCAGGCAGTTGTAGTTGGTTTTGTGTGTGCAGTGATTTTTTGAACATAGTTTCTTTCGTTCATCGGATTGTAAAATGTAAATTGTAAATGTTTGGCAATATCACATCATGTGTGTTGCTGGAGAAATCACCCTTGGAGGCACTTGAAATGCAGAAGAAACAATACAGAAAAAACAGCAGTTTACAAGTGGCACAAGCATTTTAACGATGGTCACACAACAATTGGAGATGACATTCAGACTGGGTAGCCTTCAAGTTCCACGACAGATGAGAATGTCGAGTGCATTTGACAATTTGTGCATGCGGACAAGCAAACAAAAAACGTTCAATATTATTGTCTCAGAAGTCGGTATTTTACATGGGAGTGTTCACAGCATTCTTCACAATGATTTGAACATTTTTCGTGTTTGTTTGCATATGGTTCCAAAAATGTTATCCCCTGAACAAAAAATAATGAGAGTGACCATGTGCAGGGACTTCATTGAAATGGCTGATGCAGATGACATCTTCCTGTGCAAGATTTTAACAGGTTATGAGATGTGGTGCATTCTTTATGTCCCTCAGATGAAATGTAAGTCTGCTGAATGGAAGTCAGAGACATCACTAAGAAAACAAAAATTTCGCTTGGACAGAAGTCGGGGTAAAGTGATGTTAGGTGATTTTTGATTACCAGGGCTTGATTCATTATGAATATATTCCTGAAGGGAACACAGTTAACAAAGAATTTTACAGAGAGATCTTAAAACAGTTACGAGATGTAATTCTGCAAAGTGACCTGAACAATGTGGAGAGAATGATTGGTTTTTGTTGCATGACAATGCCCCGCCATATCGATCCATAATGGTGAAACAATACCTTGCCAAAAACAGTGTTACTGGTCTGGAACACCCTTCATATTCTCCTGATCCTGCACCGCCAGATTTTTACCTGTTTACACGGCTGAAAATGACATTAAAGGGATGATGTTTTGCTGATTCGTCAGAAGTGATTGAAAATGTGACTCAAAGAACTTTCAAAAAATGGCTTTCAGGAGTGTTTCCAACAATTGTCTGAACCGTGGAATAAGTTTGTAGAAGCAGGAGGAGATTATTTTGAAGGAAAATTAGGTAAAAATGTTATACATACTATCAATAAATTTTTATTAACCAATCCTGGGAACATTTGACCCTACTTCTTATATGCTGTCCATACAGATTGTTTATCAATTTTACAGTATTTGAAATACCATTTTTGTTCTGTTGCAGTGGGACTATTTTATAATGCACATATGAGTTTGTTATTTCCAATTCAAATAAAGTTTTCAAAATGTTTTTCCCTGGGTATACTGTGGTATGAATAAATTGTAGGTATTAAAAGTTGTTTTGCCTACTTCTGTGTAGTGTGGACAATTTACTTTGTGCAAGATATATCTATCATCCCCAAGTGTATCCAAGGCAGCGCCTATATTAAATCCATATTAGTACAATACACGTGACTGCATTTACAAGATTGATAACAGTCAGCTTCTATCATTATTGTTTATGCCATATGTCAAGTTAGGTTCTTGTGAATACTGTTTCGAGGAACCAAAATTATCTGAAACATTTTTATGAGATCATTCTTGGCAGAAATGTCATTCAAAATACTATCAAGTCATACATGAGGCTGAAATGTACTATTGTTCTTCGGGTTATCAGTCCT
>JARYHS010001673.1:0-83397 GCA_031002005.1 Vandiemenella viatica | reverse complement strand
AGGACCTGGTGGGTGGCCAGGTAGTGGGGCCGAAGGTATGGTAGGGGTACGTGCAGCGGAGGGGAGTGGCTGGAGGGAATAACCCTGCAGCCTTGATCTCAGCCTCCTTAAATGATCTATCGGTGGATTCCATGCTGATTCCTAAGGCCTTATAAGCGGGGACTCTTACAAAATCTGATACTTCGCCAGAACATGGAGCCAGAGGCAGGCTCCGAAATTTCGCTTTGTATTTTTACTGACACTCTGTCCCAGTGGAAAGACCCAGAAGACTTTACGCAACTAACTCACTGAGAAAGCTTACATTCTTTCATTGTTGATATTGAATATATGAATTCATTAAAAATTATATAATAAACCATCACATTATTTATGACATTAATGCAATAGGAAAAATTACTGCATTGTTTATATGGTGTAGCCTAAGCACCTGAAGTCAATTAGAATGTTGTTATAAGATTGGCAGTGAGGGGCAGAGAGGGTAGTAGTTGAAGTGAAAGGTGAGTGGGAAAAGAAATTGTTAGTTGGAAAGAGAGAAGAAAAAAATATTGGTCTGGACAAATTTTTAAGGGAAGTATAATTTCAAAAATGAATAATGATTGATTAGTAGGTTTTTTATTTACTACTGTTGTCAACAAGAATAATACTGCAATATTTTGTTTCATGAGTAAGATTTCTCTAATTAGATTCATGGAATATTTTGTTAGGATGGTTCTCACAGGTGGAACTTAGTAAGCGAGAGTGAGAGACATCATGGCCAAGCAGTATTTATATTAGTTTTGACGAATGGTTGTGTTGATGGTGTACAGCTAGACATTAGATTGTTTTCAGATGATGTAATGTATACCACAGGAGACGACTGTCAACAGCTACACGTGGACCTGGATTGGATATCTAGCTGGGCTGGTAAATATGCAGGAAGAGTCAGCTGATTAGGTACACAGATTAAAAACTAAAGGTTTTCTATGTTTATAGTGTGGGGATTGCTTTTCGATTGTAAACTCAATTGGCAAGATCACGTGTTGCAGGTGGTAGTGTTAGGTTTCCAAATACTTCTTTTACTGGCTGGTGTGATGAGGGAATGTACCAGGGAAGTCAGGGAGTTGGATTATAAAACCTTGGTGAGACTATCACTTTATTTTGGTGGTGCACCATGGACCTGCATTTTTAATATGAAATTTAGGAGTTGGAGAAGGGTACCTAGATTTGTTTGTGTCAGTTATTGCAGATCATAATTGGTAACTGATATGATAAAGGATCTTACAGGAGGTGTTACAATAGAGTGCCAGAAGTGTTCGGTTGGTGATGTGTTTAGACTGATATTAGTGAAAGAATTAGGAGTAAACATTTGCTGTAACTATAAACTCAATTTCAGGTCTGAGGGAGTGAAAAAATATGTTTTGCAGTTAATGGAGTTAGGGACTGGAATAAATTATGGAAATGATGAATAATTTACCAAAAACTTTTAAGAATTTAAAATTAAAATTTTCTGAGGAGAAAGGTTTATGAAGTGTACTGAAAGAATTTAATATTAAAAACCAAATCACGAAATGGTAAAAAGAAGATGCATAATGATTTTACCACTAGACTACATGCTCCATTACATTTCTTTCTTTCTTTCTTTTCTTTTCTTTGGAGAAATGAATAAATCACAAGCATATGTACTTTACCAATACAAGACCAATATGAGTGCCTTAAAATTATTTTTGAATAAAAATGATTGTAATGATACAGTGGCCTTTCAGTTATATTTAGTAATAATGTTTTTAAAAATTTAGCACCAATGTTAATTTGTCAGCCACAGTTAGAATGATTTTTGTGTATTTGATGGAATTATACTGAGCCTGGCAGACTCTTGTCTTGGGGGATGTGGATTCAGATCCCCATCTGGCCATCCAGATTTTGGTTTCTATGGTTTCCATAAAGCACTCTGGGTAAATGATACAATGGCTATTTAAAAAGACCATGGTCAAATTCCTTTCTGTCCTCTCTTGGCTCTGATGATACCAACAAGTCATAAAACACATAGCAAAAAAAAAAAAAAAATACTTAGTATTTTTTATTTCCATTAATGTTCTAAATCACTATTGTACAGTGTAATCTTTACTGTTGTTCAACCAGATAGTGTTGTGAATAACAACATTATGGCAGTGTTGCATGGCTTCTCATGGTTGTAAGGCTGCTGTTACTGCCTTGACTAAGTTTCTTAGTCATGTTATGAGCTGCCCAGCTGTTGAAACATTGTGTTTTCACTACACCATCTAGCTGGACATCTATGAAGAGTACACAGAAGAATTACTCCTAGAAAGTCTCCACTCCCACCTACTGTGCAGTTTCAGTTATATCTGTAAATATTGAATTGTTACTATACTCGTTGACAATTTGAGATCATTAAGTGTATGTCTCAAATGCTATTACAATACTCAATGATTCTACAAAATGTTGCAATATGAATGGGCAATATGCTAATGGCCCTCCTGGAACAGGACAGGTGGATAATATTGCCATGGTAGCGTAACAACCAAATGATTACGGGGGTTGGAATAAACACTTTGTCATCAACTGTAACAGTGTTACTCATGTGCCATTTGATTATCAATTGTTCTAAAACTCTTGCGGCTGCCACCTAGCTTGATTAAACCCCAAACTAGGAAATTTAAGATTCACATAGTTATAAAAGTAACTGCTAGTAAGTTAAAATCCAAAGTTTCACTATATTCTCAGAAAAATAGTAAAAGTCCAAACAATCGATGGCTGTTGGAAAATCTTCACCAAATTCTTAGACTGCAAGTTATGAAAAGCAATCAGACCAGACCAAACTCCATTGTATAAATTTAAAAGTCGCACTGAAATTATCTTAGACTGTTCAGCAGCACTAGGATATTTTAAGATGGCTGCTCCCGCACATGCATCTCCACATGGCACTCCTACTTTCAAGTGCTGAGCACTACACAACCTGACAACCTCTCTGCTCCAGTGATCACCAGCAAAAGGACGCCAGGTAGTGCCTGTTGACCGTATATATGACTCACTGTTTTCTAGACAAATCACTCCACGTTCAAAGGTCAACTGGTGTGTAAACTATGTATTCACGTGCCGATCTTGCAAACTAGTTCGTCTACTATTATTCTGAAATTTTACCAGTAGTTCAGAAATCTAATAAATGTAATTTTTGATCCTTATGAAAATTTTTGTATCTTCAACCGTTTAACTGTAAAGAATCATTTTCTGTGATTCCAAAATTTGTTCATAACTTCCACAATTTTACAGCTACAAGGTTCAAACCACCTTTAAATTACTTCTAATTGAATTCTCTTTCATTTGATACTAAGCTAGCCATGTTTATTCTTCTACAGAAAATTATGAATTATGACATAATAACCCATTTTTGACCCCGCTAATAACTTGCTCACGATTTTGAAACATACTTTAAATAATTCTACATGTTCTCAAATGCCTGCTGTGCTGTTTTGAAGTTTCTACCTATTTTCTCTGATTTATTAATAATTTTTGAAGTGAACACTCTTCTGACCGATGCAACCTGGAAATTTAGCTCATTCATGCATACATATTTAAAAAATCTCTACTTTGTTTCATCCTGATCAAAATATTGTATGTTTCATAACGAGACTTACTGGAAATGGTTCCTAATAAATTATAGTATATTCTGAATATGTTTTACCCCCTTGAATTTGTGTGCATTACTTGAAATGATTAATTTTGTGCCATGTGTCTGTCTTTACTATATATCGTATGAAAAAACGACCTTTAAACTGTACTGAACTTTCCAAAACTTTAGTATGTTTCTTCAGCAAAAATTAAGTTTCTTCCTTGCTACAAGTTGACTTGCTATATCTTTTCCAACATCTGATTTCTTGAATTTTAAGTGTGCAGTTACATGTTAAATTTTCTGTACAAACTTTCAGCTTTTAAAGTACTAAAACTTTTTAAGTATGCTTTCCTTGCTACAAGGTTCATCATCTTTTGAATGTTTATTATCATGAATAAGTGAAGACAATATTAACTTTAGCAAAATTATAACGAAACCAAATATTGCAAATGTTGATGTTATGTTTAGCCTTACTATAGCTGTTTATTTAGATTTAGAACTTGAAATTACTGTTTAAACTTGATTTATTGCCTTAATTAACTGTTTAGTTTGATTTATTTCCTGAATTACCCCCAAAAATGACTCTAAGAGTGCAATATTAGTGTGGTTCACCTGAGCCTGCTATTCTATAAACAAATTTTGTTATGCAATTTGCGAAATTCTAAGTTAGCTTACAGTAGATCGAGGACCTCCATGGCAATTTTTGATGGGTAATTTGCCCACCTGGAATTTGAGAGCGACCAAACATGCAACCTGCATACACAAACACACACACATACAGAGAGAGAGAGAGAGAGAGAGGGAGGGAGGGAGAGAGCACATACAGCTGTACATAGACTTAAATATAATAGCTGCTCATAACATGCTTTTCCTTGTCAGCGTTCTTTGATAGGATCCATTCATACTGACGTCATATTGGACCTTGTACCCTCCTAAAAGTTCTTAGTTTTGTTCCAATCTTTCTGAAATTTCAGTATGTTATGCCTTCAATTTTCTTGTTATTTCAGCCTATGATGACTTTTGTCCAAAATGTCCTAATTTCGGAGATATTAATTTTAAAGTTGCAAAACAGCAAATCTCAAATTAATTTTGAAATTCCTACTCCCCTAGCTGATTCTATCGCCAAAATATTGTTTAGAATTCCCTCCAACTTTTGATGTGTATGACTATTACTTTGTACTTTACTATGTACTTTAAGAGTAATTTGTGTAAAATAGACACTACACAGTAGTTTTGTAATTACTAAAATCTTTTCCTGAGCTCTTGCTCTGATGGAGCTGAAATAAACACTATTTTCCGCTATGTTGTTTATTTTTTTCTGATCCCTAAAGTATTTCAGTCATTATTTCTATTGTCGACCTCGCAATGCTGATTTTCATCCCTGTGGCAACACAATTTACCCCGGAGGCCATCTTTTTAAAATATAAAATCATCATTTTACTCCTTAAATATTATCAGAATTGTAAAACAAAATTTGTCTTCATGATCAGTGAATTTTTCTTTTTAATATGTATATACTTTCAAGCTTGTAACTTTGTTATTTAAGGTAATGATTAACTCCAAATTTTCTTACTTTAGCCTAAAAAAACTATTTTTCCTTTGACTATGAAGTTTATTTTCATATGAGGTGCATCTTTTTATTCTGAATCTAATGGTGTATGATAAATTTTTCTGCTATCTTAAAAATTATGGCTGTATTTAAAAAAAACTCAAATTTTAGTATGACCTCGCCATTTTGTGCAATATTTAAATTTTGCTATAACTTTTTAACCAAATTTTTCTGGTCATAAGTGTCATACCTATAGTGATTTTAATTTTATGCCGCATCTGTTGGAATAAATGTAACTAGAGGAATGGAAATTTCTCCCTTTATAAAGCTTTAATCTTTTACGAGTTTGACTAACTTCATCCTCCTAAAGTGTTTTTTAAGCAAGAAAATGCTTCTAAGCCTGGTTTTCTATTAAGCTAGTATGTGCTAAGGTTCCTTTAAATTGTTTTCAAAGACATATCAGAGAAAATAAGGTTATGTGACAATACACGGGAACTTTAAGGTTTTGCCTTGTTGAGCCAGTTACAGTCAAACTCAAGAAAGTGAGTAGAAATAAATTCGTATTCTTGTTCTTCACTGTATACACTAATAAGTATACATGTTATGAATATTCACACATAGGTACTAGAGATTTAATTGAAGTGATGTTACAGAAGCAGAAACAGAAGTTATGTAAAACTGTTGTATGAAAATGTCATTTAGTGTTACAGAAAATGATACCCATATAACATTTACAGGGGCCACCCTTTATCTGACTATTCTTCCAGACCGAACACAATCTGCCAGCCTTGTTCTACAATAGTTGATCATGAATTACTTCATTGCTTGTGAGAGTTGGCTAATTAACATGCATCTTTTTTTAAACTTTAATATATTTTAACTGTGTAATTTGGAAACCCCCTTTTGGTTATTTATGGCAAAGAAAGCAATATAAGAAGAAATCCTAAAATGACTGAATTTGACTTATGAATAATAGCCTCGTATTTGCAGCAATAAATTCATGCGGTGAAAGCAAATTGGTAACTACTAGAAAAAAATAAATTTTGATGAAGCTTTACTAACTAGTTGCTTTAGATGAGGTATTGTTTTCTCTTACTCTGATTCAGTTTCTGATCTACTTATCAATCAAATTTTGCTTGCTAAATGGTCACATACTTACTGCAAACACTAAATTAAGTTTTTCCCCCAGAGATTGTCAGAAAGAAGAAGAATGTGATTCAGTTGAATATGAAACCTGTATGAATGATTAAAAATAATTTAGTTTGCAGTTTTTCATAACCTCCTATACATTATTATATGTTAATGATATCCAAAAATAATAGGAACATGCTTTATGTCATTCAACAAATTTCAAGGCAAGAGTTATGAAGACAAAAACAAAGAGAAACACACTATACAGTATTTTGGAAGAACCCTTAATTATGCACTAGTCAATGGGTGGGCTAAAACCAATTTACATGCTTTCAATTTTACAGTTTTGTTTTTTCCATGGTGACCTAGTAGAAAGAGAGAATAAAAAAATAAGCTTACAAATATCCAACTATAATGATTCACTGAATCAAAACCTGGCTCAAAAACTTTCTCTGTGTGCATTTTTCATATTGATTGTTGAAGTGATTTTTTTTTGTCTCTGTAACTAATATATTTGTTGAACATGATATTTTCGAGTGGAAAGTTTATTGCTTAAATATTAACAACATTTATTGTCATAGGAAGTCACTGAAGACCTTGAATTGTGTAAAACTGAGCTGTTATACCTTTTTCTCATAGCACTAGGTAAGTAAATCTAAGTAATAAATATTAGTTCAGAATATGATTTTGTAACAAAATCTTCTAAAAATGAATGGCAACTCTTTTTTTATTAAAAATAAGTTTACTAAAAAATACACTGTACTGAATTTATATGCAAACTTCTCAAGCATTCTGCTGAATAATTTTTGACCAACAACCATGCAATCATCATCAGTTTACTCTTAAAACTCACCAAGAGTAACCAGGCAGTGGTTAATGATTGCTGTTCAAACCATAATTTTATGTGAGGAAATGAACCATCATATTGCCCATTGGTGAAACTTTTAATTGCACTTGTTGTGTTGTAGAAAACTATAACCTGTATTTTTAGACAGTTTGAATCAGCATCTATCTGAATGTCTATTCCATGGCATTGTTCAGAAAAATTAAATTAAAGCTGATAAAAATTTAAACCATTAGTGTTCGTGCTACATTATGTATACAATTTACAAATAAATTTTTTCATAGCAACTCTAATATCCTTGTCTTGTCTTAGACCTTAGATATTTAGGGTTTAAAAAACTTATTTTAGATGCCTAAAATAGGCCCTGTTCTAGTGGATTTAGGATTATGGCTATGTTGCAAAAAAAAAATGTTGTGATTGCCAGCTGAGAATTGTAGGTGTTTGTGTCAATTATATTGGAATACAACTACACAGTTGGTACTTATTGCTGCATTGGTCAAAAAACAGCTATTGCAGCATGGTGACTTAAATTTGGTCACTGTTAAGAATATTTGAGAAATATCTACTTGTGAATCAATGAGAGGATCATGAAATGAAAAAGTTTCCTTATGAAATTCACTGCAATTTATTCACTTCTTGTCACAAGAAAACATTTCCAATTCATTATTATTTATAACAACAAATGACTCAATCAATACTTCCTTTCAAAAACTAAATTAACTGCAGTTTTCCTTCGAAGCTTTTATCTCATTTTGCATCAACAAACACTCAACATAAATTCAAAATATTCACAACCCCCAAAATTTCCTCTCAAAAATTTCACTGTTTGTTTTCTTTTAGGAAATGGCATGAAGTTCAAACTTGAAAGTCTGAAAATTACGATCACCCAATGTGGCTGCCATCATACTTATCGTGTTCATCTGCCAACATGCAGCCTACTCAATTCTCACTGATGTAACACTAAAGCTTGCCTTTACCAAAGCTCACACTCTGTTTACAAAATCCCTTGAAATTATGATGTTTCATTGTGAAATCATGACATATTTATGATGTGTAACTGTGAAATGACACCCTTGTTTCTATTCATAAAATAAATAAAAAAATTTCTGAATTTCTACACCAGATACACCTGATAATTCTAAGGACTTTTTTTTTGTTATGATAAATATTTCCTAGTATGCCCTTATTTCCCTGTGATAATGGTCCAAAACTCAACTTTCGTTTTTCTCAATACTTTTTCATTGAAAACCATCTTAAAATACTGTTTTTATATAAGAGTCAATATTACTTCTAGTATTGTTTACTTAATCCAGAGCTTCTGAAATGGATCTTACTAGGTAAATGTAAGCAAAATACCACCTCTCCTTAGCTTGCACCATTCCACAACTATCGTCAAAATTCATTTTGTAAATACGTTCAAGCTATTGGCCATTCTTATTATTTTTTAATCTACTTTAATCTGAAATAGGTTCCCATCATTTATTTCCTTCCATTAAAAGATTACCATTTTCTGACCTTGATTGCACAATTCATCACCAGAGGGGAAAAAAACATCTTTTTGGCTTTAAATTTTTTTTAACACATTGAACCATTGTAATATCAATATTCTTTATATCTTCTCACTGATTTATATTCCTTTCTTTACTTATTTAAATGATTTAAGTATGAAATATTTATGTTTTTGTATTTCATACTAAATTTACAAATTCTTTAAATATTAGAAACCTTTATTTTTATTAATTATTGAAATTTGTATTTAACATTATTTTTCCCTTTTAAACATAAATTCATTAACTTTTTCATCTGTAAAATTCCACTTACTTTCTTTTGCATGTTTAATGCTGTTTCAATGATGTTGTTACTGCCAACATTTCGGCACCCAACCTGGGGCCTTTCTCAGGGCTGTTTTGGGCTGATTTATCCTCTGCTGATTCTAGTGTACAGGCGAAGGATGAGATGGTGTAACCAGCCATCAGTAGGGTAAATGAGCCTGAAATAGCTTGGGGAAGGCCTTTACAAACATAATGCCTCCTGAAAGCATAACATTTTATGTAACTTATTTATCTGTATTAAATTGAAATAACATCATTTTCTTTGTGTCTCCATATGTGGGTGATGAGGTTTGGAAAGGTATTGGTGGAAAAGTTAGGAGAGATGCAGAGTAGGGGAAAAAAAGACCATAACTACAAACTAACACTCGATTTTAGGCATAAGGGTGTGGGAAGATTTTCTTTCATAGGCAAGGAGGTCAGAAACTGAAACAAATTACCAAGAGAAATGATGAATAATTTACCAAAGATGCTAAAAGAATTTAAAGTTGAAATTATTAGAGAGAAAAAGTAGGTGGAAAAAGGAAAGGGAAAAAAAGGGTGTGTATAGAAAGCACTCCAAACCAATTAAATTAAATTAAATTTCCCCAATTATATAATATACCAATCTGAACTATTTTTCTTTCTCCTAAATTTTTCTCAATATTGGCTTGGATTTTCACTAGTATCTCTGATATCGTTAGTGATAAATGGCATGCCATCTCATGTTCAAATGCAAACACAATACAGTATCTACTTTTTCTTGGCATAAAAGCCTTACTATGTTACTTGTAGCAACTAAGATCATTAGATATTCCTTTATTTTACCCCAGAACTCTCTCATTATAAACGATCCATAATAGTCACCTGCTTGAATACCATTTCTGCTTTCCTTTTTCTCTGTGTCACATACTTATAGTGCTGGCCAGATCAATTGGCGGGTCTCCTAGAATGCGCCGATGCCAAACCACGCGCTTAACATTTGTATTCACCTTTTTACTTGAAGTAATAGTTTATACTGTTTTTTAAATAATTTATAATCGCAATTTTGTGATAAAATATTGATTTATGTCATTTTGTTAAGAAAGTTATGTTCGTGTAAATGCATTTGATATAACTGAAGAATACTTTCTCGAGAAACTAAGAAAACGTATTGAATTACTCTTCTTATTTTATTTGTGGCTAAGCACGTATTAAATTTTATTTACAACTAATATCAAAATTATACTTTGTTATCCTCTGCACTGAAAAACTTGCAAAATTGACGAAAAAATTATATATATATATATATAATTAAAATTGCTGTATACCAAAAATTTATATGTAGAAAAGAAGTATGGCCACTGCAGTTCTTTTTATAAAAATCAACCATAATAAAAGTAAGCAAAAATGTTATATTGTCATCATGAATATTATTAGAAAACCAAATGTTTTTAAGCAAAATTAATAATATCCAACAGTAATATCGTAACTTACTACCAACAATAAAACAAGTTAAAGATGAGTTTGGGGTTTTAAATAACATTAACACAGCAAATGTTTATAGTATCTTAAACTGTTAAGTACAAGCTATTAAAGTTGCACAGTAATTGATAAGTTTATTGCGTAATATGTTAAATGTTCTTTAATACCTTACTTGTCATTATTCATCTCCATCAACGCCTTCTTCTTCATCATCATCATCTTCCACTTCTTCGCTGCTCTCGTTCTCTGTCGTTGAATCTTCGTTGAGGTTGATTATAAGAGGCTCGATTACATTATCTCGGACCACTTCCTTTTCGAAATCTTCTGTTTGCAATTTTTCGGTATGGTAAACACATTTCTGCCACTGTTCGACGGTGACGTTTTCCAAGGCTCTATGCAACAAACGTTCGACATCGGCGATTTTGAAAGTGTTGTTTTTCTCTGCCACTTCTCTTTTGACTTGGGCCCAAATGAGCTCTATCGGATTGTACTGGCAATGATAAGGGGGTAATCGGACTACTTCATGTCCTCTTTCGTTTGCAAGTACATCCAACTCATACACCGGTTCTTCTTTATTCATGCGAACCTTCTCCAGCATCTCAGCTCTAGTCTCCGTAGGCAAATACGAAATTTTCTTTTCTGTTACCCAAGCAGCTATATCAGCTTTCGGCGATTTGGTTGTTGGAGCTCGGTTTATCACTGCCGAATGATATTTGGCGTTGTCCATGACGATGATAGAACCTTCCTCCAAAATATTCAAAAATCTGTTGAGAAACCAATCTTTAAACGTCGTTGTATTCATTTCTGAGTGATAATCTTCAGATTTGTTGGTTTTGCTGCATCTGTAGACCAACTTACTTTCCTGGAGAAAGCCTGTCTTTGCTGACCCTGCATGCAAAACAATTAGCCTTGCCCCTTTTCCGACAGGTACCTTTAAGCCCCCACTTTGATTTGAATTCTGCCAGATATTTTTAAAGAATGGTTCTGAGTTACCCAAGTTTCATCTAAGTAAAAAATGGGTCGCGTGTCACCTGAGATACGAAGGGAGCTCATTTTCCTCAAAAATTTGACTCTTGAGGACACTAAGGTCGTTTCGCTCAAGCAAAAATCGCCTACCATCATTCTGACACCTGTATTTAAACCCTATATTGTTCAATATGCGTCTTACAGATCGTGCAGATCCTGTAAAATTTATCTTCTCTTTTAATATTTTTCTTAATTTTTCTGAGGTAGGGTACTCACCACGGTCGTAAAATTCGTGTACTGTTCTCCTGACAATGTCCCTGTCAAAGTCGTTAAGCTTTGTTATAGTGCTGTATTGTTTCACATTTTTCTTTGGAGAAACAAACGTAGGTGATTTTCCCTCACGGCACACTCGCTGGACAGTTCTCAAACTGACACCACAAGCTTCAGCGCAAATAGCCTGCACATTCCCTAAATTTCTTCGCAATATGGGTTTTTTTGCGGTAACAAATCACTACAGTTTTTTATTTCATCAATATCAAGTACGTCCATATTTTTCAAGTCTTTTCTTACCAGCGTACATGAAGAAGACAAAATTTCACCATCATTGTCCACAAGAAGTTTGAAATATTTATATACATTGTGAATGATAGATTTACTCTGCCGGCGAAACTCTGTTGTCTTCTTCAGCCGCGATGGTCCTGCTGTCGATGACGTGCGTCTTGTTGGAGTCGTTAGTCTGGAAACACCTGGAGTAGGAGAATAAGTCTCTTCCTGAGTATCCATTTTTAGTAGCACGATTCTCTTGCTAAATTACCGTAATTATAAGTTACTGCACTTTTTGTTCGGTAAAATTAGGACACTAAATTACTGTAATTAATAAATAACTAAAACGAATTATTTAAATCGCAAGCAAAAATCGCAAAAAAATCAAAATATTCTCTCTCGAGCAAGCTCACCCTCACACTGACACACTTTCTAACTCCGATTCACAGGTTCACACATTTTTTTTGTGTGTTGAAAGGGAGGTGGAAGATTTGGGGGTGGGCTGCCGCTTGGACTAGGCAACACAGGCCGCACAGTGTTGCAATTTTCAGGTGATAGAAAGAGAGCGCATCGCGAGTTTGTCCCCAAGTACGGCAACAGCGCGTTAACACTGACCCGCCAATTCTTCTGTCCAGAGCTATGGTTTAATACTCCTTTCTTTATATAAGACTTATCTGTGACTTGTGTATTGAAATCATTATTTTGTTCATTGTAGTCCTACAATGCAAAAGTGGTAGTAGTACAACTGCCTTCAGTATATTCTGATCATTATTCTTCATAGTTCTTATTACAAATTACGCTTTTGTTATTTCATCAGTCCACTTACTTCCTTACTATAAATGATTTATCTCTCCCTGTACTTATGATCAAAGTCCCTTTGTTCATCATCCACAGATCTGGATGGATGTTTGGGCAAGAATTAGCAGTAGTGTGTCACAAAGAAATAACTTCCATGATCATAAACTAGGATTTGATTTCAACCATAAGGGAATGGAAAAATATCATTTATAGATGAGGCAATCAATTACTGTCATAAATTATCAAGGAAGATACTGAATGATACATGTTAAACAGTGAATGAATTTATATTGGAAATTTTTGTAATTTAAACTGCTACTAGGATATATAGGTACTCCATTTTTAACAGAAATAAAATATTCCATATGCTCATTATTAATTTTAAAGAATTGACAGGAAACAACAAATTTTAGCATGCTGAATACTCTTTCTCTGAATTTTGGTTACCCACAGAATTTATATATAGGAAAATGTCTGGATAAAACAGCAACAAATTTTTACCAGAAATAGAACAGGCTGGTAGGGAACAAAAAGTACTGATTCTGACCAGCATACATCATGTTTTTCCCTAACAAAATGATTATACTAAATGTGTTTAGAATAAATATTTTGGTGTTTACAATATAAAATTAACATCAAGAACCATTAAATTCTAATTGTAAATGTTTTAATTCTTGCTGATCTAGATGCCTAGAAAAAAGAAATGTAGCCAGTTTTTTTTCTTTTTAAATAGCTGGTCATTGATAATCTTTCTTATTTTATAAGATCATGGAAAATTCCTTTTTAAAATATTTTTTTTTCATTGCATTTTAACAGTGGTTTAATTCCTTACTTGTTTCAGGTTTTTCTACTGTTATATTAATTTTATTTCGGTATTTAGTTGGAATTATGGTGTGGATAGTATTGATAGCAGTAACTCTTGTGAGTTTATGTGGCACTGTCTACCTCTGGTAAGCTACAGCAATGTATGTTGTTTCTTTTACACATTGTTACTTCATAAAAATATGTATTCCAGTGATTTATTACTTCTTAATGGATACATAATTAAATATTGTTTGTATTCTTCTCTTTCTTTAAAAGGATAGTTTGGAAAACTGCAAAAGATGACTTGGCCCAGACAAAAAATGATAAGGATGTGGAAGGAAGATCAGTTACAGTTTATCTGGTTTATGCCATTTTAGCAACCGTAGCTACTGTAAGTTGAAAGAAATTTTTCCCTATTGTTGTATAAATTCACCATACTACATGGAATCAGTTATGATAATAATAATAAGGGGAATGCTTTTAGGCAATAAAAGTAAGTGTAATTGACTGTTGTGGGTTCGATGGCTGTCCTGTGGGTTTTCCCTATGAGGCTCTATGACTTGTGCCAACTATCTTCATGTATCTTTGTGTATCTTCCACTCTTGAGCTCTTGTTCTTCTATCTGTTTCTCTTCTTCTCTTGTTCTGCTATCTAACTACTGAATAAACATTAGCATCGAGGGTTGAGCATGCATCGTGGTGTAGCGATTAACAATTCTGAGGCCTAGCTGATATTGCAACACAACAGTGAAGAAGTGAGAGTGATCCATGTATTCTGGCTTGCCGGTAAAGTATTGGCTTGCATGCTCAGCAGCGCACATGTAGCTTGTACTTTGGACTATAAATTGGCAGATTTTGAGTCAAACAAACAGGTTATGCTAACTTAAGTCTGGCTGCTGTGAAACCTAACAAACTTATATGATTTTGATAATAAAATGTTAAACCAAATGATGTTCTGTTACACAAGGAGTGATAGAGAAAGTAAGCCCATCACTTAACAGAGATGAAGGCAGGGGGGCAAACACAAAAAAGGTGTTCAGTTTTTACAATATGTAATACCTTATTTATGCAAAGAAGTGCGAGAATTAGCAAGAGGGCCAGCTGTGTACACTCCATGTCCCACCACAGTGCCACATTTATTCTCTGTTTCATGATCAAAATTGAGAGCTGAATTTCTCTTAAATTTAAAGTGTGAAGTACTGGAATTCAAAGGGAACAAAAGATGCTGGATAGCAAATTAAAATAAGAATTTGAATTGAGGGGAAGCCAATGCTTCGTCCCCATTTTGTGCCCTCCATTTTCTTCTGTTGAAAATAGAGTCACACTAAAAAAGTTAAATTTTTTGTGTTCCTCAGTAAGTATCTTCAGCATCTAACATGAAAACAATTTTTATACAGTAAAAGAACTGTCATATTTCAGTAGAAAACAGTTCATGACAGTTA
Organism: Vandiemenella viatica; assembly: GCA_031002005.1. Lineage (NCBI taxonomy): Eukaryota > Metazoa > Arthropoda > Insecta > Orthoptera > Morabidae > Vandiemenella > Vandiemenella viatica. The sequence goes on along the minus strand of JARYHS010001673.1, from coordinate 68,442 downwards.
TGGGAAATTCATGAAAAGCAAACAAATTGGAATTGCCTTTCACATGAATATTTGCTTCCACCACACTCACCATTGACTGCATATAGTGATGCAACATGTTGTTCCTCATGCACATTGACATGACCATTGTTAAACAACCAGACCCATTTCCTAAATCCTCTGTAGTACCCCACCTGGCCACCGCTAAACTTATGGGGAACTATGACGAACCTGGCAGCAGGCAGGCGGAGACTTGGTCATATTCGATGAAAGGAATGAGCGAATGGGTAAGGATCGATCATAGAAGTCGATCTGGCATCGGAGTGAGACATTTATGGTAGGATCATCAGGGTGATTGATTCCATTAAAACGTCATATATACAGTATTTACTATCATGACTACAAATATACAAATGGTATACATTAAGAGTGCTGCTGAATACTGATTATAATGTTAGGTGGTACGGTGCTACCTTCCAAACTTCCTGCTATGACATATACTGGAAAATGGTTGCTGATATTATTACTTCTTGAAGATGACCATTTTTGGAGGACAGCAAGAGCTTCTGCAACTGTGGATGATTATCTAGCCCAGAAACCCCACTATAGACATTGTGGAAGACCCTAGCTCACTATCTAAGATTCAACAATGGCTTCCCATGTCCAACCATACCCTACAGCATAGCCAACCTGTTATGCACTGTTCATCTTCTTCGTGTGAGGCACCACCCCGCGGCCATGGCCGTTGGAGGGCAGCTCGACGTCTGCGGTCCTTCTGCTGCGACTGATTGATGAAGACAAGACAAGACACTCTCCGATGCCCGTGCCAAGATTTTTACAAAAACTCCCACTACGGTCCTAAAGAGGAGGGGCAAATGGTAGACCAATGATGAGGCCGATCCATGCCGTCTTCTGTCCTCCATAGCTCGACCATTGCACACTTTTTCCCTACTGTCAGCGCTCTAAATCCCCGGTCAATGCCTCTGTCTGGTTTCTTAACATGTAACTTGCCGTCCTCATTTCATAATTAACAATATGTAACTTGTGCAGTCAACTACACCTCCCCACCATCAAATCTTTTTGGCTCCACTCCTAAACCAAATTTGAATCTAAGTTACAATTTTTATAATATTTTTTTTTAACACTAGGCACAATTTTCTTTTAAGCTAAATACATTTTCCATGTTTCTGGTTAATGTGTTTTTTTATAATTCCTTTAGTGTCTCAGTTACATGGGATGTCTCTATGTTTTTATCTGTATATAATATTTACAGTGTTCTTCTGTATTTCAAAATTGAATCTAACTATAAGTCCCTCAATACTGCATACATTCTTTTCTCTGTGTTATAATGCTTAGACAAAGCATAATGGTGTTTTTTATATGGATTGACGGAGATCACAGCAGACTCCAGCGTCCCATAGCAGGTGCGATCTGTTGTTTATATTCAGCCACTGAGTGTGACCGCCTTGCTGAGTGCGGCCGCTTGCCTCAGCACACCGGAGACTTTGTTTGTCAGCATATGCCATGACGTCGCAGCAGAACATCTTAATGTTCTCCTCTATCTTGTTTCCTTATTTTTCTAGCTCTGATACAATAGTTTATAATTACCTGTCCTCATAAGTTCTATTTATATTTAGACTATATTCATGCCCTCCTATTATCTCTCGTACAACAATTACCAATTGTACATAAATCTTTCATTCATTTCCCTTAGTTTTTTTTTTTTTTTATGTCTCTCTCGAATTGACAGCTTATATTCCTTTCGCTACATTTCTTTCTTTTATTAAGTGCCTCCCAATTTTTTTCAACTCTTAGCTAAGATAAGTTAACACTCTTTTTAATGACTTCATTACAACTTCCCGTCGATTCAGTAATATACTAATTCACCTTTTAATTTTTACATAACTTTAGATCTCGCGTTTGATTCTGTTCATCATAATTACAGTTTATGTGTACCGTACATTTTAACTTCTTATAACAGTTATGTTTCCTCTCACTCGCTTACAATAATTCTCTCACCCAACTGATGTCAATTTAAATACATATTTCCTTACAAGACTAGGAAGATAGGATGTTATCAATTAATTCCATGCTCAGCATTTCTACTCCCTGTTAACATTTTTTATTTTTTTATTTGCTTACAGTTCTACATTTTCCCCTACTTATTACTATCTGATATTTATTACATTAATGGTGATATATACATACATTTGTTCACGGATTACTGTACAATATTTCCGCATTAATTCTTTTGATTCTCTTCCACTGCTTACAACTTAACATTAATTTTGCTGCACCTACCGATTTGTATTCTGCAACCCATCACAACTTATTGTTCTGGTTACTCACACTTGTGACATGATTTTACTAAGCTTTGCTTGTACAGCAATTCCACACCATTGTATTACCTCGGGACTAGTTACGTTCATGCTGCTCCAACATTACTTTGCTTTTACGCTGGTGAAACTGACCCCCAACTTTTTTTTTTTTTCAAATTAATGTGTCGCCAATTGCTCCCACTATTAATTTCAAAGTCCCTTGACTTTTTCCCCATTTTATGGAGTTCGTTGACCCCCTGCATGCTTGCTTCATTGCGTTTTCCCATGACTCGTCCACAGATTTGCCCTCTTTTTTTTTGGTGAACCCTCTCTCAGATTCGCTACCTCGTTCACTGATGTGTAGCCTTCGAATACACTATTCAATGCGGAGTTCCCCGACTCCCTTTTCTTTGTAACACTGAGTTCGTGTTCGAATTTAACATCGGCAGCTTACCCAACCCCTCTCTGGTGGCTATCCTCTTTGCCGCTACGCCCACATTTACCCAGATTCTACATTCCTACATTTGAGTGAACACACTGCAAAATCCCAGCTTCCCTGTGAATCCCATAACTCCTCTTATGGCAGACATCACTTCTACCTTTCAAGGTTAACTCACGATCTTCATAACTCATTAACAACCTGTAGATAGAGGCTCTCTATGACCCCTATACTTCACACAATACTGCCCTCTTGCAGTATCCTTACCTCCTTTATCTTCCTCAGCACTTGTTTCACCTTTGACAAAAATCCTCTTTACTCATTATTTAATTTTGTGAATTTTCCAATCAGAAAATTTTCATGGAACACCCCCCAGTGAACTGCACTCCTCCATAACTACTCACGATGGCCCTTTTGTCACCGTCTTTTTTGTAACACTTTAAAATATTGCACCGTTCTTTGACCACTTTATAGTTTATGCATAATCCCACTAACCAATTATTTTTAAACCAGCTGTTTATGAAATTATTTATCTTGTAAGACTCATGACCGTCCCCTAAACCTGTTTGCCTCTCTCTGAATATATTGGGTACTATGGCCAATATATTCCACGACTTACAGCTTCATCTGAATTGCAGCATTATTTACTTAGGAAATTATATAATTGTCAACACATATTCTCAAAGCATTTCAATGTTATCTTTTGCACACTAGATTCTAAAATTCGCTGATTTCCAGGCTCACACAATGCGTTGAGGAATTTATTACTCTCTTTTACAATTATACATTACATTACCACGGTTCCCGTATCCGTTTTTATGTAACTCCCTTTAGGTTGAATTCTCATTGCTTAGGAATTATTTTTATTGCTAACACACACACACACCTTTGAACATTGAACTATCCTTCATAAATCTCGTCTTGTTTTTCGTTTGTGGAAGTTTGCACAATGATACGTCTTTTATAATTCTAACAATGACAGAGCTTGACCTCACTAGCATTTGTATGACGGGAGTAACTAAATTTACAATCACATATAATCTTCAGAATTCTTGCAACCCTTTTCAAATGCTTCTAATATTCAACTAATTTATAATTTAGTAATTATTCATACTCCTTTACATCTGAATACATATTGCACGTAACTACTAGATTAATTGCTTCCATTTGAATTAACTGTAGGAACACACATTTTCCAATGCACCACTCTTGTTATAAAATATCTTCTTTAGGCGTCAAAACCATATGGTAACCGATTAGATTTCCTGCTAACTAATCAACATCTTTAACTGAACCATGCATCCCGTTAAAATTCTTGAACAGCGCTCTATTACAATGGATACTAAATGAGAGTAGAAACATGCCTAATTTCTAAAGAAAATAATGATTGCTTATTTTGGCAAAGATCTGTGTTCTCTAAGTCCAAGTATTCCCAATTTAATGTATTCTGAACAATGTCTAACACAACCATATCTTTAATTTTTTTTTAATTTACCTTAATTACAATGGAGAACACACTCCAGTTGCAATTTTTACCTCGACTCTGGAGTTTAATCATAGATAATATTATGTAATATCTTTTCCACACTTAATTTGACATATAGCAGTACTCGTTTCATTCTTAACAATAATTTATGTACTACATCTTCCCACAATACCCGCTTATTCAATTTTCAAGAATTCTCTGGCATCAAACAATTATAAAACTTACAGTGATTAATCTTTTATGTCTCACATTAACTTATTTATTTTTTCCAAAAGGCATTTTTCTTCTCTAATGAATAATACTGTACGCTTTACTCACAAGATGCATCTTTCACTTATCCTAATGACATGTTGACTTCCATGAAACACTAATTTCTTCAAAATAACATAGTTACATAACTTTTTACATTTCTTAACTACGGTTTCTGCTGATGGAGTTAGTTTTGCTTCTGTTAATACACGAAATGTTAACACCTGATGTCTGTTTATGCGCTACTTGGCTGGCCTGCTTTTTTTTTTGCATCACTTACTGTGAAATGCTGATGCGGTTGTACGCGGTGTGTATGTCGCGCCGCCGCTGTATGACATTTGCTGAATGGACTCTGACCTTGTTGGCTTGTGCTGCATTGTGTTGTTGATGGCAATCGTATACCCCTTTGGCTGCTGACGACTGCAAGTCTGCAATTCTCCAACCAGTTGCGTGTGTTTTGATATTGTCCCCTCTTGGACTGCCGCAACTGCAAACTGCAACTCTCTTATCGATTATTGATGATGCTTCCCTTTACTCCTTTAATAACTCTTCTGTGGCTCTATGGTATGGTTGGATCATGGCCCAAATCTGCTTGCCTATTTTCTTTCTAATTATGACTACATAACAAGCCGTAATGTCTGTTCCCAACGTAAGGGCTGTACTTTGACAGAAATACACCAAAGCTGCAATCCCCTACTGACGACGAATACTCCTCAATCCCCTATAATACTCTCACAATGATTATATTGCTCCAACAACTGACCCTGGTGTAGCTGTAGGTCTTTTCAACACCACATCTGAACAACACTGTAGTACCACACCCGGACACCGGTAAACCTATGGGGAACTATGACAAACCTGGCAGCAGGCCGAGCCGAGACTTGGCCAGATTCGATGAGAGGAATGAGCGAATGGGTAAGGATCGATCATGGAAGTTGATCTGGGATCAGAGTGAGACATTCATGGTAGGATCATCAGGGTGAATGATTTCATGAAAATGTCATATGTACAATATTTACTATCACGACTGTACAAAATATACAAATGGTATACATTAAGAGTGCTGCTGAATACTGGTTATAATGTTAGGTGCTACGGTGCTACCTTCCAACATCCAGCTATGACATATACTGGAAAATGGTTGCTGATATTATTACTTCATGAAGATGACCTTTTTTGGAGGACAGCATGAGCTTCTGCAACTGTGGATGATTATCTAGCCCAGAAATCCCCAGCTGTAGACTTTGTGGAAGACCCTAGCTCACTATCTAAGATTCAACGATGGCTTCCCATGTCCAACCATACCCTACAGCAGAGCCAACCTGTTATACGCTGTTCATCTTCTTCGTGTGAGGCACCATCCTACGGCCACGGCCGTCGGAGGGCAGCTCGACGTCTGCGGTCCCTCTGCTGCGACTGATTGATGAAGACAAAACAAAATACTCTCCGATGCCCGTGCCAAAGTTTTTACAAAAACCTCCCACTATGGTCCTAAAGAGAAAGGGCAAAAGGTAGACCAATGATGAGGCCGATCCATGCCGTCTTCTGTCCTCCTTAGCTCGACCATTGCGCACTTTTTCCCTACTGTCAGCGCTCTAAATCCCTGGTCAATGCCTCTGTCTGATTTCTTAACATGTAACTTGCCATCCTCATTTCATAATTAAAAAATATGTAACTTGTGAACCAAGCAAACAACTGCATTCGCTACACCTCTGTCACTGATTAAAACTTCACTATATGACTTTAGTGATAGTACAGTAGGTTTCACATATGTCATAATCAAGAAACAGATAACAGAACATATTTTGAAGTTGGCAGGCCACTCTACTGTTCTCTATGCTTCAAATGCTCTCTGTCAAACATCCACTAGGGCTGACAGTCTTCTACTGCATGTTTGGCCAGACGATGAATCCAGAATCTTGACTAATGCATGAAATGATGAGTTCTGCACTGCAATAGTAATAATTTAAAATCGACTTTTATAAAAAAATTGGTATTAACTTTTTATGGGCTAAACTGGAAGTGCTGTAAGTATATTCCTTCCAAAAAATGTGTATGTACCTTTAGCCATTATGTTTTTGCTTACAGGTAATTATATGTCTAATAATTCTGGTTATGAGAAAACGGATTCAACTGGTGATTCAGTTATTTCGTGAAGCAGGAAAGGCTGTTTCTAGCATGCCTATGCTCCTTTTTCAGCCATTCATAGTGAGTACTAATAAACATATGTTGATTTAATTGACATAAAATTTTATCTTTGTTGCTTATGTAGTCTCAAGTTTGATACTATAGGTTTTTTTTTTGCTATGTAATGTTATCTATCTGAAAGTAATTAGGAAGGAATGCAAAGGTTTATGAATAATCTATGATTAAAACCATCAGTAGTATTATTTTTATTGCCACAATGAAAAACATTTGTACAAAGTTTCATAAAATTCGCGCTTATTTTTTTCGGAATTAAAGCAAACCTAAATTCACCCGCCCTCTACCAAGAAATGGGTGGGTTGAAGTTTATTTGCACGAACACATTTTCATTCGTTCAAAAATATTCTCGTTAATTTGGTTAAGAAATTGCATTGTTACATTACTGAACAATGCTAGATTATGTTAGACACTCACATTTGATTCAATTATGAAGTGAATGGATATACTTTTTATTCGAAATTCTAGGTGCTTTAACTCTGCAGATACATCCTTTTAAACAAATATCAAAAGTGAATCCGGAATAATATTATCGTAAACAGAAGACTAATGCTGATGGCCAAAGACATTGTCCAGAGATCATGCTTAAAGAAAATCCCTGTTGTTTTTATGGCTATCTATGGCATTTAAAAACTGAATATCCCGAATTCAAGGAAAGAATACTTCAAGTTTTGTTTAGTATGTAAAATAGCTATTATTGTAAAGTTATCTGTAAGCACCTTAGAATTTTGGTAAATTCAAGTTTCTTAGCTTCAAGTATAAGGGAGGAAGTAAGCTTTCATTTAAACATATAGATCTCATTACAAGTACAGAATATGATAGGAACGTTTCAATAGAAGCTGATACCACAACCTAATTTATTAAGTAAACAATTTTAAAAGCATTAAAGACTCACAACATTTAATAAAAGCACTAAATAAACTTTTTATAAGAGTAAAGAAACTTTTAACTAACCTGGCATAGGATAATCCATTATAATTCAACTTGTAAACAACAGATTTTCGCTACGTGACCATTTCACTATTTCTGAACACTTTTAAAGGAAGTAAAGCAATTTTTAAATAGTAATAGTTCAAATGAAAGTTGAATTCACTAAACTTTCGTAGTTTCTGACCGTGTAAATAACTTAAATAAATTTTTAAACACTTCGATAAACACACATCCACTTCCAACATTTTTTAGCACATGTTCCTAGTCATTTCCCGAAATAATAAGTAGACTTTTTAAAAGAGCCAAAAATCTAGTATCACATATTTAAATTTCAGAACATTCGATGCAGTAGAACAGATTCTATATAGGTTTTTAAAATTATTTCGTCACTAAACACACATGGTTCACTTAAGATTTATTTGCAACCAAACCAAGTCACTTCCAGAGATAAAATAACTTTTAAACCACGTAACTAAATTCAAAGAAAATTCCGATAATTTTTCCTTTTCAACACAAACTATATGTTAATAATTATTAATGAAAAACCATATGACTTCTAAACAGTTACTTTACCAAATCATGTCTAAGCTGTAACTTAGCTATCTCGCCACCAATCTCAATATAATTTATACCATTAAACTCAGTAATTTTTGTAGAACATTTTCACACTAATTTTATTCAGGTAATTTGAAATTCAGCAGTATTTCTAAAAAATTGAGTAAATTCAAACGTTTGGGTAAATCCCCACTGGCTTCAGAAGACTTGGTATCACTACGCAAATTAAATAAAAATTAAAACTAATCACTCGAAATTTCTCACTAAACATCCCTTAAGCGTCTAGAAGATAATAATATACACTGTCAAAGTTTGAACACTTTTTATAATCTAAATCATTTACACATTTTGGCTAAGCAGCAGTATACATGTGGCGTACAGCTGGCGTCTATATAAGCGGGAGCCCCGAGGTGGGGAATCTCTCTTGTTTCATCTGTCTTTACTCCGGGAATGCTATGTAAGGTAACAGTTGGTTTGTTGCGGGTCGGTTTGCAAGCCAGAAATTGCCGCGCTAGCCTGGGAACATGTGTTGGCCATGATAAATTTTTCGGGTCCAAAGTGTGGTATTAACAGTTAACATGAACTTTTAAATTTCAAAAAAGGTTTTTTATTCGGTTGGTATCCTTTCTCTCCCCAACCTACAATTTTATGGAAATGTTTGTTCGATAGCCTACTCAACTGTAGAATGCAATTTTAAAATATGACTTTTTGAAAATAAACTTCAGATTTCTATCAAAGTGAACTTTTGTGACTTCATAGTAAATTGAACCTTTTCTAAGTTTGTGGTTTAAACAAATTCAGTGGCGACCTGTACACATCTCAGTTGAGAATCCAGGTAGGCAACATGGTCATTTAAAATTATTAACGTCAAAGAACTTTCATTTCAAGTGAACTGCTAGTTAAAGTGCATAAGCTGATACTCCACCCCGGTAACATTTTGTGTCTTACATATCTTATTGCTTTCGTTAAAGGCTATGGTCAGAGACATTTAGTTGTGTGTGTAGTGCGAGGTATGGAACATCTAATCCAGGGGTGGCCAATCCAAATGAACTTGTGGGCCACTTTAAAAATGTATCATAACTCCACGGGCCGCATATAAAATTATTTATCACCATATTAAATTTAGTCCTACTATATAATTTTTTTGGAGTGAAAAATTGAAACATAGTGGGTTATTATTTTTATGTTTACTATTATTCTTACATGTAAACAAAGATATAATGATACACACATTGTAAAGAAATATATAGCTCTAAAAATGAAATATAAAAAATATTTTGTAAACATCTGATGAATCTCGCGGACCAGAAAAATGTTCAAGGTGGGCCGCAGGTTGGCCACCCCTGCTAATCCTTCTATCTTTGGGATTTGTCATCATACGTTCAGAATTACATTTAATGCTCCTGCATTATTTAACGTTGAAACATAAGACATGCCAAACAACTGAATTAAGATTCTAAGCTTTAAAACGGTGAAAACCCCATCGAAATCTGCTCCGTAATTTCCGTGTTTTTATAAGACCAATATATCCGGTTTTATAGATAGAGATGCAGAATTTTCTGACATTTGAACTAACATGCTAGAACAAATAGTTTGGACAATAAATCTAAAAGACAAGTTTTCAGACTTTAAAAATTAATAGCAAGAAAATGAAAGCAGATACGATAAAATTTATTAGGACATAAAGTACTTAAAATAAGAAGTTCTACACTATCACAAAGTTTCAGGAAGATCAGAAAAACTTTGAAAAAATCCTTTGCAACCCAGGCCAGACAGAGGGCAAAAAAGATGGCAACATATGGTACATAACAGCTGGTGGACGGCAGACTAATGGGAAGCTCCAATGACACTATTCTAGGAGGGTTGGAACTTATATAGTGGCAACACTGCTGTGGAAACGGGAACAACGGTGTTGGATCAAGATTGAATGTGCCAGATGTTGTACAGCACGACAGTGTCATCAAGGTCTTCAAGAGGTGGGCAGGGAATTGGTATTGCCATAGAGAACAGTGGCACATTGGGTAAAAGCCTTCAACGAAGGTCGGCAAACTGTGGCAGACATCCATCGGGCAGGTCATTCTAGCGTGTCTGAAGAAGAAGTGCATACTGTTGCTGCGTTAGTGGACAGATGATTCGTGAGCTCACCTACAAAACCAGATTAGCGCATACGACTGTGCTTCGCATCTTGAAGAAATGCATGGGCATGCGAAAATTGCATCACGATGGGTTCCGCATGAGTTGACAGAAATGCAGAAATGGATGCATTATGATGCTGCTCAGATGCACTTGGAGCACTATGAGCGCAAACCTGGATGAGACATAGGCCACATCGTATGAGCCAAAACTGAAACGCCGATCCAACGAATGGCATCATTATGGGTCGCCGCGAAAGTCGAAAGTGCGTCAGTGCCCCAGTAAGGAGAAAGTTATGGTGATTCTCGTGTACGACTGTGATGGTGTTATCCTAACGCATTACATTCCTCCATGGCAGACCGTAAATGCACAGTATTACTGTTCATTTTTGGAGCATCAGCTGTGACCAGCTTTGCGAAAGAAACGGCAACACTTCCTGCGCAACCCACCCACCTTTTTGCACGACAATGCACGGGCGCATACAGCGCAAGCTGTGGCTGCTCAGTTCGGTCGATGGGACTGGGTAGTACTGTACCATCCACCATACTCCCCGGACTTAAGTCCTTGTGACTTTGATTTGGTTCCGAAGATGAAGGAACCACTTCGTGTCATTCGCTTCAGAATTGTTCCAGAGATTCGACAGGCAGTAGACCACTCCATTTGCACCATCAACAGAACAGGCTCTGCTAACGGTATACTACGCCTTCCACATCACTGGCAATGGGTTCTACACAACGCTGGTGACTACTTTGAAGGACAGTAACAGGTGCAAACATGTAACACCTTTGCATCGGTTGTGAATAAATAGTTGCCACTATTTAAGTTCCAACCCTCGTATATAAGAAACTTGAGTACAGACCTCGACCGCTTTAGTTTTCAACAGGTGTCAGGGTGAGAATGTGTGAGGAGCATGTGTGATGGATGGTTAAGGACAGTGGCGAGTTGTAGACTAATCAGGTGTGGCTGAACTTCGAGTATTTCTACTTGAGTCGTTTTAATTTTGAAATGAAACTTAAGAAAAAGAATTTCTTTTCCGGAATTTTATTCATCAGCTATGAGAACATTGTCTGGGGAAGTAGGTTTCAGGTGAAGATTGTTATTATAGTGACTGAATGGAGTATAGATAATTTTTCTTAGCATAATCTGCAACCTTTGGAATTGGAACTATTTCTGTTGCCATGGTAGAGATGTCTTAGAAATCTGAAATCAATTTTGTGTCTTGGAATATCATTTAATATTTATCACTGATTGGATGGTTCTACTATTAAATTATTGGGGTTGGTGAAAGGTTTATATACGTAATACTGCAGATAAAGAAAGAATAAGAAATAAAACAAATCACTCACCAGCTCAAGATTTGATAATCCCCAGTTAAACATCCCTCATCACTCTCTCCAGCATGTCAAGGATTTGGAAACCTTTACCTACTACCTGACCAAAGTGTCCTACCCAGTTGAGTTTGTTATCAAATGTCTTGCCAAGATATTTATATTTCAATTCTTCAACAAGCAATTCTTTATCCACCTTATAACTATAATCAATCTTTAGTTTTTGATTTGTGTACCTAATAAGCTGACTCTTCTTTGCATTTGTCTTCAACCCATGTTGACCTACCCACCTAGATATCATGTCCAGATCAACCTGCAGCTGTTCAGTCTTGTACCATTTTGATCCTGTTATATAGCATTATGTCATCTGCGAACAACCTGTTACAATAGTGATCCACCAATGCAATCATTCATTAGAATGACATATAGCAATTATCAATAATAAAGGAAATGGAAATTAACCCACCACATACCAAAGTGGACGGCTGAGATGAGAGGGAACACTTATGCTAACAAACAAATAAACAATACAAAATATTTCGGCATCTGCCTTCTTCGGTGGTAGAAAAATGGGCCATTAGGCTACGTACATATGTACATAACGAACGTCACTCAATGACTCCATATAGCAATTATACTAATACGCTACCCGGTGGTACTCCCATTTTCACTTCCACTTCTGTTGATACTGTATTTCCTAACCTAACTTTTTTCTTTCTATGTTTTAAGAATTGTTCTACCCAGCAAATCATATTTTTGTGCACCAGTAGTTTTTATCATCTTTACCACCATTTTGTGACTCACACTATCAATAGCATTTGAAAGATTTATTGCTATACTATCAATTTGACCTCCCCTGTGCATATCATCTGAAATATCTTGCATATAGCCTATTAACTGATATTTCCTTGAATATCTTTGAATACAGCCATGCTGTTGAATTGAAAACCACTTACATTCCTCAAAGACTCCTCTGTGTGGTTGCATATAAATATTTCCATTAATTTACCTACCACTGATGTCAAACTGATTGGACTGTAATTTTCGACCCTATTTGTCACCCGTTTTCAAGGACCACTACTAATATCACAATATTCCAGTCCTCTGGTAAGCAGCAAATATCCAGACTCAGTTTAAATAATATTTCAAGATAAGGTACAATTTCACATCCTGCTAACAGCCCCTTTATTGTTTTTCTTAGTTCCTTGATGATATACTCAAGATTAATTTCAGATTTCTTAGACTGCTCATTTCTAATTGTGTGAATAAACTCTTTTTCAATTTACACCCTCCCATTACTGAATCATAATCTCATGAAAGCAGTTACCTAAAATCTCAGCATTTCTCAAATCCTCAATAACTTCTTATCCTTCCTTATCTATAATTGCCTCAACACCCTCCCTTCCCCTCAGTTTTCTAATATAGCTATAGAAATTTCTAGATGCTGGTCTCCCTGCACCAACAATATTCTTCTTAAACCCATCTCCAGCCATCTTCTTTGCTATTATTAACTCCTTGTTTAGTTGTTTGAGGGATTACATTCTGGGTTGCTATCTCCTAATTCCGTTATGCTCACTTCTCGCCATCCTCTTTAATTGCCTCACCTCCCTATTATAGTACATATGTTCTGCACTTCTCTTTATTTTATATTTTGGAATAAATTTTTCTTCACCTTTTTTTTTATATTCTTGAACTCTTTCCACTTTACTTGTGCCTTCCTTCCGTTTGCTGAAACTTACAATTTCGAAATTGGTTCCTATTTATAATTGTACCTATTTTATAACAGTACTTATTTCCCCCCTTCAATTTTGATACTGGTTTACTGACTCCACTAATACGCATCAGAACTGCTTCATGATCACTTATTCCTTCAGTTACTTGACACTCAACAAGGTTATCATTGGGCTCTTTTAGGAAGATTTTCAACACATTAAGCGAAGTGTGTTCTGCTTTACCGCTTGTGTAAAGCCTCCTTCTGGAACTAAGGTATTTGCAAATCTCTGTTCCTTGTGTTATTTATCTTATTTCCCAAGCAGCTGACCTGGAAAACTTAAATCCCCTCGAATAATGACCATTCTACTATCACTTCTGAACTTTGAGTGTGAATTTAGTTTCTCCCCAAGAACCTCATCTTTATCATTCATTCTTCCACTGCAGTAAGCAGCTAACATCCTGATTTTTTACTACCCAGTAATCTACCCGAAGTAACTCATGATCTATAAACACAAGTGAACTCTAGTAGTCTTTGCTAAGTAATATGAATACCCCTCCACCAACTGCTCCTCTATCTCTGTGGTACACTATATAACCATCAGGAAAAACCTCATTTTTTAGGCTGAGGGAGGAAGACCTGAAACTGGGATTACAGTTATGGGTAGCCCAATTAAATTTGACACTGTAAGTTAGGAGTAGCTTAAATCAATCTCGACCATTAAAAGTACTCGTTATTAACCATAGAAGTGTTTGAAACAAGCAGCCTGGGCTTGAAAGCATTATTAGTATCACAAAAGCAGACATTGTACGAGGGTCAGTCAAAAAGTAATGCCTCCTATTTTTTTTCTACTTAAAAAAATTAAGTTAAGTGAAAAATTTGAATTTGGCGCCATTCCTCAAACCTTCTTCTGCAATCCACTGCCGTAGTAACTTTCTGTGTCAACAGGTGGCAGCACAGCAGAAGTTTGTAAGATGGCCGACATCGATGCTCGTTTGAGACAGCGTTGTGTGATTGAATTCTTGAATGCAGAAGGTGAAACGCCCATACGCATTCATGAAAGACTGAAGAAGGTGTATGGTGTTGTGACAGTGGATGTCAGCACTGTTAGACGATGGGTTCGTCGTTGTAAGGAAGCTGAAGGGCAAACACCGTTGACTGACGAAAAGCGGAGCGGCAGGCCGGTGAGTGCAGTGACTCCACACAACATTCAGCAAGTTGATGACATCATTCGTGGTGACCGTCGGGTGACTGCAGATGAAGTGTGTCGCATTATTTCTCTTAGTAAAGGCAGTGTGATCACGATTATTAAACAATTGGGGTACTCAAAAGTTTGTGCACGGTGGGTTCCAAGAATGTTAACCGATCAGAATAAAGAGGCAAGGAAAACAATAGCCTCCCAACACTTGCAGCGCTTCCGTTTGGAGGGAGATGAGTTTCTGAAAAAAATTGTGACCGGGGACGAAACATGGGTGCATTTTTTTGAACCCGAATCAAAGAGGCAGTCAATGGAGTGGCGTCACACAAGCTCGCCGAGGAAGAAAAAATTCAAAACTGTGCGATCGGCAGGGAAAGTTATGGCAACAGTTTTCTGGGATACAGAGGGTGTGATTCTGGTTGATTTTTTGGAGCAGGGATGCACAATAAATTCTGTTCAATACGTCACAACCCTCAAAAAACTTAAAGCACGTCTTCGCCCAACAAAATCAATGGCAGATGTTCTTCTTTTGCATGACAATGCAAGACCACACACCAGTCGTCACACCTCTGACGAGATTGTCAAAATTGGATGGGAAGTTTTGCTTCATCCCCCATACAGCCCTGACCTGGCACCATCAGACTTCCATCTGTTCGGGCCACTAAAAGAAGCTCATCGTGGGATTCATTTTGAAGATGAGGAGGCCGTCAAAACATCCGTGCGTCAATGGCTTACGAAGCAGAGCTGTGATTTTTACCGTGCTGGGATACATGCCCTTGTTCAAAGATGGACCAAAACTGTAGAGATGGGCGGAGATTACATTGAAAAATGACAAAATGATCCTCAATGTTGTGGTTTTCAACCTATGTAATTGCATTTAAATTTCCTGACAATTAAACGTAGAAAAAAAAATAGGAGGCATTACTTTTTGACTGACCCTCGTATTAGGTACTGAAAGCTGGTTAAAACCAGGTATAAGTTCAACAGAAATTTTTAACAATAGCTTGTACCTTTTTCATAAGGATAGATTGCATTCTAATGGAGGTGGTGTATTTATAGTTAACACGTTAGTAAACACGTGTCATGTAATGAAATTGATACAGTCTGTGAAATTCTATGGATTAGATTCAACGTAGCTAGGATTAAATTTGTAACAGGGTCTTTCTATTGTCCACCAGATGCAGACATAACTATTGCTGAGGCCTTAAGGAATAATGTAAGTAACATAGATCCTCAATTTCCGGATCATGCAATAACACTAGGAGGTGACTTTAACTTTCTGCGTATCAACTGAAAAAATTAACAATTATCTTCACGTTACTGGTGGCGGGGATAAAACAGCCTGTGAAATTATTCTTAACCTTTTCTCAGAATTTCATCTTGTGCGGTTCTTCCCTGAACCAACACGGTGCCACAATGGTAGCAAAAACATTTTAGATATTCTTGTTACAAGTAGGCCTAAATTATTCTCAGACATTTCTACCACCATGGGAATAAGTGATCATGGAGCTGTAATTGCTACAGTAAAATTAACAGCCATATTCAAAAATAAAAATAAAGGCTCACTTACAGATTTAAAAAAAAAAAAAAAAAAAAAAAAAAAAAAAAAAAAAAAAAAAACCAAATGAGCATTTTAGGCATATTTGAGGGATCATTACCTTACCTTTATAGAAGTAAGAGGCTCAGTTGAAGAGATGTGGCTTCAATTCATGCATATGGTCAGGGAAGGTATAGACTTATATATACTGAAATGGACAATCAGGGAAGGGATGATCCCCCGTGGTATATGGTACATGTGAAGTTAAAGGGTTACTTAAAAAGCAAAGGAAGATACATGCATGCTCAAGAAGGACGACATATAGGAGTGATTTAGAAGAGTTAGATGAGATAAGAGGACATGTTAAGAATCCGATGTGCTAGCCTTTAATGACTTGTTGCAATTCAGTTTCCAAGAACCTCAATAAAAACCCAAAGAAATTTTGGTCGTATGTATAAAAATGTTAGTGGTAGTGACAACAATATGCCAGTTCTACTACAAAATGGTCAGGAAGTTGATGATGCCATGATAAGGCTACCATATTTAACACTGAATTTAAAAATTCTTTCACTGATGAGAACGTGGAAAACACTCCCGCTTTTCCACGGCATGTAGAAATTGAGATGGATCTGGAACAAATTGATAGTGTTGATATGTAAAGCAATTAAAGCTCCTGAAGTTGGGGAAAGTGCCAGGTCCCGATGGTACACCAGTTAGAGTATTTTGAGAATACACAGATGAAATAGAACCATTTCTGTCAGATATACTCCATAAATTTTTAGAAGAGAGAAAAGTACTCACTTTGACAATAAATTTGGCAGCCACTGAAAAATTCTATCACTCTTATTTTGCACAATCTGACATCAATGTCATCCAAGGAAACAGTAACGCAATACTGGCAAGCCAGTATTGCGTTACTGTTTCTTAGCTGCGGCCAAATTTATTGTCAAAGTGTGTACCTTCTGACTGGAAAATATCCCAGGTGATTCCTGTTCTTAAGAAAGGAGATTGGAGAGATACTAGGAATTATTGACGCATCTGATTGCAGTAGAATTATGGAGCATGTTGTATGCTCTAACATTATGATGTTTCTGGATGAAAACAAGTTACTTATACCATACCGACATGGATTTTAGATGAACGGATCGTGTGAAACACAACTGGCCCTATTTTTGTGTAGCGTAATGAAAGTTATCAATGCAGGTTCACAAGTTGATGCAATTTTCTTGGATTTTGAGAAATATTTTGACTCTGTACCACACAACTGACTTTTAGCAAAGATTCAAGCATACGGTATATCAAATCAGATTTGTGATTGTTTGACATATCAAAAATATTTTTTAAAAGAGAACATGATAATTTGCTCCTTGAGTGTGGATGAAAATTGATAATATTTGCCTCCAAAATGTTGTAACAAGACAACAATAAATACACGTTAATGTAGAATGCTGGCTAAATGGTTCCAGACCAAAGGCCAAATAAATAAATTAAAAAAATGATAATATTTATTCTTAGAGAAAAGTAAGACAGTGTAGGTTGCTATGGAAATAAATACTAAAGAGATTGTGGCTATATGCGTAGAGGCATAGATCGCTTGCTTGGAATTATCATTGCCGAAATGAACTTTGCATCTTCTGAGATTACCCAGTTTCAATGTAGTTCCTAGAGGATTACAATAATATATAATAAACTAAACTGTTTGAAAAAAAGGACTGAATTATTTAATAGTTATAATCAGTTCATAAATTATCAGTTATAAGTCGGACCAAATCACAATGGTTACATGACAGTTGGATACGCAATTTTCTAACTGGTCAATGAAAGTATGTCATTTTTGATGGGGTAGCCTCCTCTTAGGTAGATGTTCCTTCAGGCATTCCTCAAGGAAGTGTAGTAGGACCACTTCTTTTCCTAATTTTTATAAATGATTTCAATGACAACATTAATTGCAGGTTGTGATTGATTGCTGATGATGCAATTATCTATAGGGAAATAAGATGCTGTGATGATTGCTTATAAATTCAGTATGATTTGGATGTTATTTTGGAATGGTGCCATAAATGGCAGCTTACACTTAACTGCAAAAAGTGCAAGGCAATGCAAATAAGTAACAGAAAGTCTCTGTTTGTTCACAACTACAAAGTTAACAAACAATTCCTTTATTGACATGGTTGATTCCCTGAAGTATCTGGGTGTAATAGTACAAAGCAACATGAAATTTGATTTGCACATAACTTCCATTATAGGCAAAGTTAATTCCAGATTACGATTCATTGGTCATATTTTGAGAAGTTTTAATGCTCATACCAAGAAAATAGCAAAGAAACATTAATGCGTCTGCATCTGGATTACTGTTGTGGAGTTTGGGATTCATATTGCAAGGGATTGATTGACACATTGGAGAAGGTACAAAGGAGAGCCAATTGATTCGTGACTGCTAGCTACAGTCCTTACGAAAGTATCACAGAATTGATACGTAAGTTGGGCTGGTATTGTTTGACAGACAGATGACGTCATTTTTGTTTGAATTTATTGGAGAATATGCAAAAATAATAATTTATGAGTGCAATGAAATACTTCTTCCGCCAACCTATTTAGGTCGCAATGACGGATTAGAGAAATAAGATGCCGTATTGATGGTTTTATGTATTCTTTCTTTAATTCTGTTGGGGATTGGAATGCACAGAATTGGGATTGGTGCTTAGCACCCTCTGCCATCCACAATATCTGTGAATTGCAAAGTGTAGATGTCTAGTACGTTTTTTCTTAAACCAAGAATCTACTCCTACAATTAATTGTGGTTCGTGTAGCTCTATTTAGTTTGCAAGTTCTATTACTCTGTTCATTATATTTCTACATTTCACTAGTATCCTACTTATTACTGGCTTTCTAATATTTTCAGAATAACCTTTGCATTCCCAATTTTGTTCCCATCAGTTAATTTTTGAGCAGCTTCATCTATATCTTTAGTACTTTTGATTTTTCTGTTATGGATCTACACTCAATATCCTTTTGAAAATCTATATGAATGCCCTCACCAAGAGCACCTAACCTAAACAAGGCATAGTCTTGACACCATCATCACTGGAAGTGGGCTCCTTTACAGCATTAGCTAATAACTCAGAAAGTACCCCCTTGCCCCTTCTATTTAGGTGTAGGCCATGTGTAGTGAAACCCAACCTACCAATGGTGTCAACACCAGAGCTCCCAAGACAGAATTAATGCCTTATCCAAGTAGCACTTCCGTTTCCATGTTCATGTGCCTCACAGTGTAATTCAACTGGCCGGTCATGGTGACTTACAACTGGTATGAATTCACCCTGGTATCTTGCACCTCCTTCACCACTTTTCTCAGGCTGGGCCGGATTAATACAGCGTGGGGCCCATAGCAAATGTGAAGAAGAGGCCCTTGATTTTTGCCGTCCGGGGGAAAATTGTAGAGCTAAAAAAAATAGGTCGCCCATCTAGCCTAGGTGCGGGGCCCCCGTAGGAAGCCCGAGGCCCATAGCATTTGCTACCTCCTGCTACGTGGTTAATCCGGTACTGTTCTCAGGTCACTCTCCATATCATAGCTGCATTTCTATCAGTACTATTTCCTTCACCTCCCACTATCATTGTTCTATCATCCAAGTGAAATGGTGAGCAATTTATCAGAAAGCAGAAGGAATTTAAAATTAAAATGTGTAAATCACAAAAGGAAATGGGAGAGGAATTTAACACTTAAATTATATAATATAATTAAAAAATAAAATAAAATGGGGTAATTAGATGACAGGGAATTGCCACTGGAGCATGTGCTCCATCTCAATTACATTAATAATGAATGAATTAATTAGTAAAACTCCTACAAATTGAACATATATCCTCTATTATCTGACCCAATGTTGCACTATGCATGAAAAAACTTGTAACCTGGTAATCTATGCTTAATTGGTCCTGCAGAAAAGGGCCTATACCTCTCCCATGTTTACTACCTAGCAGCAGGATCCTTTTCTTCATATTCTTCGCTTGGATGCCCTTATTGCTATTACTGTTGCACCTTACCGACTCCAATATATGAATGAGGCTCTTGCTCCTGACTCTGGTAACAGGTCAAATCTAGTTTTCTTCACAATTTCTAAAGTGTTTTGTTTCTTCATACTGTTAACAATATTTCCCTTATGATCTGTTATCAGCTTCCAACCATCCTTCTAATCCTCCTCACTAAAACCACCATCTATAGTTTCTGCCTCAATAGGCTGAGCCTCTAGAGGCTGACTACCTGCAGGCCAAGCCTCCACAAAGTCACCACAGACCGAGTCTCCACAGCGCTAGCCATCGCAGGCTTAGCCTCCACAGACCGAGCCTTCACAGACTGGGCCTTCACAGACCAAGTCCTCCACAAGTCGAGCCTCCACAAGTCGAGCCTCCACAGATCAAGTTTAAAGGCTCCTGACCCTTCCCTTAATTCCATGATCATTTCATCTTTCTCCCTGATCACTTCACCCATCTGTCTGATCATTTTATCCCTAATGCAAAGTGGGCAAAATCATGGGAGAGCCTTATTTATTTCCAGTGTTCTCTCTACATGCCCAAAGAAACCACTTCTTACACCCACTACAACCTACACCATTTGCCACATTCCTGCGACAGGTGCCACACTTTCCAGCTATGATTTTCCCTGATACTTCTAGTACCTGACAACGAAAATTAAGTAGTGAAAGCCATACTAAATATTCATGTGCTTAACTTTGTATATAAAATTAGATTAAAGCTTTGTAAATGATAACTAAGTGGAAAGCACTTAAAATCCAATAAATAAAACTTATACTAATGAATTTCAAAATGAAACTCAAGATGGAATTTAAACAGGTTGATACTATTTAGTGCTAATGTGGATAAGAACCAATTAGTTACTTACGAAAAAAATTCTTTAAATGTCAGGTATTTTTTATTTTAATGTATTAGAAATTAATTAAACACAATTATATTTCAGACAGAAATAGCCAATGATTTTATCTGATGATTATGAATTTCTAAACTTAATGGACTTGAATTTCAAATATTGATCCTGTGTAAACGTAATGTGAACAATACCAAGTTATTTAAAAATAATAGTAATAATTATTACTCATTACCAGTAAGTTGTTGTATTACTGTTTCAGAACAATTTAAATAACAAACTGTTATATTTTAAACCGTAAAGAGCCTACAATATGTGGTAATACAATAACCACAACAGTCGAGGTTCAAACTACTGAGTTAAATTAGATATGGTATTTAAGAAATTAGAACTTTTAAATAACTTATATCTCAGTGTTCACCTATGCAATAGTATTCTTAATGCACTAACTATCAAGCTTTTAGTTATTTGTAAATTAATCAAATTTACAATATCTATCTTACAACAATAACATGAATTAAAACTTTTATTTACAGAGGTAAGTAGAAACAACGCCTCTCTCTAATAATTATCCTAAGAATTTAGTTGAAAATTTAAATGTATTAAAGCAATTTAGTGTACAAGAACTTATCTAGTGATGAAAAATCACTGTCTCGTGAGCAACTTTTGACACACACAGCCAACAATCATTCAACGACTGTCCTGCTTCCTATGTAGGGTCTGACCCATTGAATGAACAAATTGTGTATTAAGTATACTTCAGCCAGATATTAATGATTTATTTTTAAGTGCAGTATTTCTTACCATGAATGAAAGCAGAAAATTGATTTTTCCTTTTAGCATACATTCAGAATTTTATGAAGTGTCATGAAATAATGAATCACCATTTTAAATAAATTACAAAGTAAGAAAACTGTCAATTACTGTAAATAACAGAGCAACACATGGAGTAGCTTTCGGACTACGCCAGTTTTCTTTCCTGGAATAATTAATGTTATGCAACTGATGTCCATCCTTTACTCTTGCTCATAAAATGTAGAATTCATGCAAAAAAAAAAGTTCATTTTATGCTTTATTTATACAAATTTTTATTTCAATCTGACTATTTTATTACCTAAAACATTTTGATAAGAAATTAAGATACATACTCATCTTTTTCCAGACATTTCTGACATTAGGTTTGACTGTAGCTGCTTGGGTGTACTGTTGCTTGTGGATTGAGAGTTCTGGAAACTTGGCAAGTGATGGCAATACAAAGTACTTCTATAAAAAAGATATAATAATGAAGGTAATTGGTTTGCATCATAAGTCGTTAGTATAATGTTTTGGTAAAAATGGAAAATATTTATCAACAAATATGGGAGGCAGTAATTTGTAAAATAAGGTGCTGAAATTTTTGTAACTGAATGTAAATCTTAATATTTGCATGGCTATTTCCCTTGTAAAGTGAAGAAAACACTCCCTTATAAAACTACTATATACAGAAATAATTCATACTTGTAATGAACCTTATTAGGTTATTACAAGCGATGGATCCAATTAACATCATTATTTCTAAGCCTTACTCAGTAACTGTTTTAGAAAATCTTCTCTCTCCCACAACTATTTTCATGAAATGATTCCAATTACAACTGCTCTACCATCACGTCAAAGACTTCTCTACAAATACATGTCTATACCATACCAAAACTGCCTGCTGAATGCATGTCGAGGATTGTCACTCTCCTCTATTTATAGGACTGTATAACAGAATAGAGTGTAGTTTGCTTGAAAGTGGTGGAATTGGCAGGCTCTTTTGTTCTGAGGAGTGACAAATTTGATGATGTTCTATACAGGTTGTTGCTAATAAGTTTAGAAGAATCTGATATAGAGTGAAATATTGTGTTTTAAGTTCAAAATATTGTGTTTAGGAATTTTTTCCAACAATTTAACATCTTGTATCTGATCATAGATATTAGTGGAATGGTATAACCAAATTTTGATGTGGAAACATCTGAAAGAGTAGATAGTTCCATTTGGAGGGATAAAGTATGAATTAATTTAAGGAATTTCATAACTAAGGAACATAACTAGAAAGCATAAAGTAAAGGTTTCATTTAACTTGTTCAACAGAGGGGCTAGTGATTGCTATTAGCAATGATTAAAATACCAGTTTATTAACATGTTTTCAGTTGAAAGACAGCTTGTAAAATTTTGAAAAAGTGGATTGAAATAATATTTTAATGATTTGGTTAGGGAAGTAAATGTTTGAGTGATTAATTAGCATTGTGAGAATACATACAGAAGTATTTACCTTGGAAAATTATCACAAGAAAATGAAACTACATTTTGTGATTGTCATAATAGGGAAAAAGTTTTAATATGTTCAGGGCTACCTACTGTAAAAATCTGAGAAAGATTTTAAAATATTTAGACACTCACGGATATGAAAAATTAAAGTACTGATGATCACATGGGAGTGCCATGTCATCTTCATTACCAAACAATTCAAAATGTCATATTTTTGGGCAAAGTATAAATAGGTGCAGCCAATGATGGAGTGCAAATGTTTAGTACTTATGTCTGTTGGATGGAAAAGTTGAAAACTTTGAACTTTCTGTCAAATGTTAGGTTTTGGGATTTTAAAAGGAATGGTGATTGTTCATTGGGGATTAACAACACTTTCACCTAAACTTTGAACAATTAAGTTAATGGCCATGTGTAGCCTTCTGGTACCTAAAATATTTAAGCAATCAGCCACCATGCATTTGTATTAAACCCCAAATGCGAAGGGTAATTAAAATAAAGTCACGTGACACAGTTTCAGAGTAACACAATACTTATACCTGTATTCTTGGAAAAGTTCACTTGTACATTGTTGGTACCAGATACGTAGATCGAACAACAGTTTCATTACAGGTTAAGCACATTTGTATGAGAAGACAAACTAACTAAGTCCCCCTAACATTAGTGAGTACTACGGCATGTTGGAATTTGCCGAAACCGCTACCTCACAGAGCAGTTCATCCCGCTAGCTTGAAGTTTCGTGATCACTTTCCAGCGAAAGAATGAGACAAATCATGGTGGCTGCATGGTCTTTTATAAGCTTGCCATGGCCTATGACGTCAGTAACTTTTTTCTTCAGTTAATATCTCCCAAAGAATGAAATAGTTTAATTTGCAATTTATACAAGGGCTTCCTATGATCATATTATATTTGTTTTAATTTAATTTTCATTCAAAAGTACTTCTAAAAGCTTGAAATTGAAGTCTATTACGTGACCAACTTGGCGGAATTTTTACGCGCTTCAATAGCAATCAGCGACAAACTATCTTTAAAAACTTAATTACCAGACAAATGCTTAAATTTTTTTACCAAAACTGTTATATATTCGTAATCGCCTGAATTTAGGCTATCTACTGATATAAATTTCAAATTGATATTCCTTTTAGTTAAAAAGTTAATTTTTTCTCTTAATTAAAACTACTAATTAAATTTTGCCAAATTAGTTAATTTTACTATCAAAATACTTGGGACAATGCTGACTATAGCTGGTAATAAAAGTTCAGCTGTAGCTTTACTCTATTCAAAGATATTTAAAATCTTAGGTTTTTATTTTCCTGATCGCATGTTTCAGGACGTGAACAAACTGAATTATCTCTTAAAATAAATTTTTCCCGATATAATGAATACATTTTAAAATGATTCTAATGATGAGTTTTCACTGTGGAAATGAATACAGGGAAATTCCTTCGAGTTGACAATTACTCTTCTCGAAATTTCCAAGTCCAACACAAACGACTTCAAAATCGATTTATATAATATTTTGCTGCTGAGGGTAGCTAGTGGGGATGCTTCTAGAGAACTAAAGGCTACCTTACATGATCTTTGAGTGGAGGTGAAAATTTAATGAAATTTGACTAAACTACCTTTCAACCATTGTTAGTGAACCAAGGAGAAAAAATTTTGGCCTAACGATTAACGAATAATGGCACATTAGTTATGACAAAATGACTGAAGAGGAACCTTCAATTTATACTGGTGGTTTACAAAATTTGATAGCAGTCAGCATTAAAAGCAAATTGTATAAACTGGAGATCGGACATATTTTTCATTGAGAATTTAATAAATTTCGTGAAACTTTATATGTGAGCTTTTCACTTGGCATTACCTTTCAGTAAACTTTCTCCAGTTAATCTGGAGTGGCAACCAACTACTATTCTTGAGTGTTTGTGTACATTCATGAAAGCATTCAACCATGGAACATTGAAGGCATGTTTCAACTTTAAAACAATTCTCTAATTTTCCAAAACTTGCTCCAATCCTCTTGATATTTTTGAATAGCGTAGAATTAATTGTAAACATTTTTTTTTACTGTGACAGATGTTTTCAAAATCTTCCTTGTTTATTTGTTATTAATTATTTATGTTGGGGATTGTTAATTCTGTTTACCCCAAAAATTTTGTATCCATTGCAAAGTTTTAGTATGTGGAAATCTACTTTTCCCTCCTAGTTTACTTTAGCATACTATTTGAAGCTGTATTGATATTTGGGTGAGCTCAGTCACATGTTCCTTTCTACTTGACAAAGGGTTAGTCCCAAAATATTGTGTTTTTTGTGTTAGTATGATATTTCGTGTTGCTACTACCCTCCTCCCTTCACCTTTGGTGGTGTTGGGTATAATTTATCTTTTCTATCCACATAAATATTGCCTTGCAACAGTTCTTTAATTCCATTTCTACCGATATGGCTATATTGAAATTTATTAAGTTTTGTATTCTGACTGAAGAATAATTTTATTGTTCAGTACCAAATACTTCAATTCTACAATTACAATGATTATAAGTCACACCTTCTTTCTGAAATATCTTGGTTTAACAGGTTGCAAGATGGTACAATCTCTTTGCAGTTCTCTGGTTTGCTCAATTCTGCAATGGTTGTCAACACATGGTTATTGCTGGTGCTGTTTCTGCATGGTTTTTCACAAGGTACAGTTTTTCTATATAAATTTTCAAAACAATTTAACTGTATTGCATTGTTAGTGCTATGGCATTAGATAATTTTGGAATTAATAGGAAATGAATAGTAGAAAAAAATGTAAACATAAATATATAGATATTAAGTAACACTAGTTAGCGTGGAGTTAAAACAGTTTCCAGTTGTCATCACACATTTACCTTGTCTTCAGCCTGCCCTTTTATGACCATACTGAGAGCCTTTTGAATGTGCAGTTAATCATTTGGTCCTGGCATTGACATAGAATCGAAAATATTTGTACAGGACTGAATGATCAGGAGTATTATTAAGATCATGTAACCAAAACAAAATTTACTAGGCATATCACTGATATAACACATAAAGTGGCTGAATTTTTAGCTCTCTAAAACTTAACACTCACAAAAATTTCTCCAAATGAGGAAGTTTTATCCATTGGGAAGCATATTAATGCTGTAAAAATGGAGACTTTCCTAGTATTTGATTTTCACAGGTCCATTACCAGAATGAATTACAACACAATCCACCAGTATAAACGTGAACATTCCATTGCATATTAATGCTCTTAGAAATAATTGGAATTCTCCCCACATTTTGTCGTTAATGACTGCTAATTATCTGTTGAATGAGGTGTTATTTAACCGCAAAATTCTTATAATTTACATGTTTCCCATGTTTTGCATTACCTGTAATTTTTAAAAATTGGCCAACATTCTTTCACTTAAGTTTTTTTAAAAAAAAGATGGTTTGAAAAGGTGTTAAATTAGAGGAGAAGAAGAGCCATTTATATCTTTGGTGTAACAATGTACATTATCATAGAATATCTCTTTTGGGTTCAATTAGAATACACTTCTGAAAGAACATATTTTCCAGAATATTTTGTAATTACTGGGAGGGTAACATTCAGTATTGATCAATTCAATTGATGGCCAACATATATAAAAACTTGAAACATCCTCTTTCTTAGGAATCATCTTATTATCTATAAAATAGACGTTTCCCTATATTTCACTCTTCAGCCACCACTACCTAGCACAGATTACTGGTGTTTGTGTGGGGTAGTAGCATGGAGTTTTTCTTTCAAGCACAACATTGGCTGAATGCCGATAGCTGTGGGGGAAATATGGTTGTTTAAAGTGTTCAATGCAAGGCATTCTCATATTTCGACCAAAGACGTTTGCCCCTATGCTTCTCTTTCCTGCCACAACTACATAGCACAGACCATTGGTGTTTGTGTGTGGTAGTAGCATCGAGTCTCCCATCATGCACTATGGTGGTTAGATGTCGGTAGCTAGGGGGTGTGTGGGAAATATGGTCGTTGAAAGTGATGGACCTGGCGCACTTTCATATTTCCACCAAAGACGTATGTGTCCCTATGTATCACTTTTTAGCCAAAACAATCTAGCACAGATCACTGGTGTTTATGTGTGGTAGTAGTGATCATGCACAACGTTGGCCAAATTTCAGTAGCTGTGGGGTTGTGGGAAATGTGGTTGTTGAAAGTGGCCATTCAAAGATATTTTAGTATTTCGACCAAAGACGTGTGTTCGTATATTTCGCTTTGTTGCCACAACTATACAGTGCAGACCACAGGTCTTTGCGTGTAGTAGTAGTAGCATCAAGTCTTGCATCATGCACTATGGTGGTTAGATGTTGGTAGCTATGGGAGTGTGGGAGATATGGTGGTTGAAAGTCGCCGAGCTTGGTTATTTTCATATTTCCACCAAAGACATATGTGTCCCTATGTATCACTTTTCAACCAGAACTATCTAGTGCAGATCACTGGTGTTTGTATGTATGTGGTAGTAGCATAGAGTCACAAATTATGTACAATGTTGGCAGGATGTTGATAGTTGTTGGAGTGTGGGAGATATGGTAGTTGAAGGTAGTCAGTCAAAGATATTTTTGTATTTCTGCGAAAGACGTGTGTCTCTATATTTCACTTTGCTGCCTCAACTACATAGTGCTGACCACTCCCTATGTTGGTTAGATGTCGGCAGCTATGAGGGTGTGGGAGATATAGTGGTTGAAAGTGGTCGACGAAGTGCATTATCCTATTTCTACCAAAGACGTGTGTGTCCCTATATTTCACATTGCAGCCAGAACTACCAAGCGCAGACCATGGGCATTTGTGTGTGGTAATAGCCTGGAGTCTTCCATCGTGTACTATGATGGTGATACCATGTAGGTAGCTGTGGAGGTGTGGTAGATAAAGTGTTTGAAAGTTGTGGATCTGATAAAAATAGACATGTGTGTCCCTATATTTCACTCCACAGCAAAAACTGCCCAGCACAGTCCACTGGTGATTGCATGAGGAATTAATCTTGTCTCCCACTGTGCACCATGGTGTTGTTATGTCTGTAGCTATGAGGATATCGGAGAAATGGTGGTTGATATTGGTCAATGGAGGGCAGTTTCATATTTTGACCAAAGACATGTGTGTCCCTATAATTCACTTTTCAGCCATAAATATGCTGCACAGATCACTGATATTTGTGTATGGTATTAGCCTCGAGTCTCCCATCATGCACTGTGGTGGTTATATGTCAGTAGCTGTCAATCAAAATTCTTTACAATCATGAACAAAGTTATGGGTATCAGCTAGCTATTCCAGTAATAATGAACTAACCCAGATCACAAATAAATTGCTTATCTCTTTTAGGGATTTATTTTATTTTATTATTACTAATTTAATTGTAGTGGAGCAAAGTATTTACTTAGCTCTACATCAATTT
The DNA here is from genome assembly GCA_031002005.1 of Vandiemenella viatica. Taxonomy (NCBI): domain Eukaryota; kingdom Metazoa; phylum Arthropoda; class Insecta; order Orthoptera; family Morabidae; genus Vandiemenella; species Vandiemenella viatica. Next base: position 39,786 of record JARYHS010001673.1, on the reverse strand, counting down.
GTCATAAAAGGAAGTTTTTTTAAAATATATTTTGGTAATCATTTCAATGGTTAACTGCAATTTATATGCATATAATATTATTACATTATATAAAGATACTATTTACCTAAACAGAAGATAATTCTATAACAATTTGACTAACTTATATATTCTTTCTTAACAGGAACAAGAGAAAATTGGGATTACCTGTCCTACATAGTTTTTGTAATCTTATTAAGTATCACCTGGGCTCTGTGGCTATGGGCTCCCTTCTTATTGCAGTAATACAGATGATTCGCATTGTCCTGAAATTTATTCAATCTAAAGTAAAACACCATGAAACTGCAATCACCAAATGTATATTCAGGACTTGCCAATGTTGTCTCTATTGCTTTGAGAAGATTCTTCAGTATTTAACAAGGAATGCATACATTGAAATTGGTGAGAAAGCTTTAAAAATTTGTCTGTATTAGTTTATTAAATTGATATTATTGACACCTGATGCATGAAAAATATTTTACAAATTTGGATGTTATAACTGAAATAATCTAGCCACTGCCTAACAGAATATGCATAACACTGCAGTAACATCAATTAAGTGCAAGAGTGGGTCAAAGATCAAAGGATAGCAGTGATTAACATATTTTTTAGTTGATATATTTTCACTCCCTTCTTTATCTAGTGCATTGTAAACTGGAAGTACTTTTTCCAAATAACTTCTTCCATATTCAATTACTGCATATTAACCATTAAACCTTGAAAAATGTGCAAGGGCTTCATTCCGTACTTAGAAAAATAAAATGATTGCACAATCAGCTTAAGTAGAATGGCAGGTATCTTATAAATTTTGTAACTGCGTGACAAAATTTATTATCAGAACCACGAGTCAGATTAAATAGTATTGCATATCATTTCTACCATCAGTATCTATTATAATTCAAGTGAGAAAGCAGATTTTGACAGTTTTGAGACAGTATTTTCAATTTCAACATTCTCAAGCATTTGCCTGAACTAATCTTTTGAAAATTCGTATCAAAATTATTTATTTTCAGTTAATCTATTAAAGTTATGAAATTTTTTATAATAACTAAAGTTGACACTTGTTACAAGATCTAGCAATTTGCAAAGTTTCAGAGTGATACTATTATTTTAATTTTCAAGGTCAGAAAGATTATGGAAGGCTCTCAGAAATGAGATTTGATACCTGATCAGCTCTCCAGCAGTTACTCATGTGAACACAGAAATGACCGGCTTTCCCACGGTCCGTGTGAGCGCAGGTAGCCGACTAGAACCTTCCCTTATTGGCAAGTCTTCTAGAAACAGTCAACGTGGTAGGCCTCGGTCTTTCAGGAACCGGGAACGTGGTACATGTAGCTCAGTCGGCCAGCCAGTTTTCATTTTAGAGCACTACTGTGCTACTGGGTTGGCGAAATGTAGGCATCACAAAGTTTTGTAATTTCAGTCTGAATAACTATTACGCAGTTTTGAAGTAGTATTTGGCCATGTGTGGCCTCGAGATGCGATGTTACCCATGAATTGTGAATTAGTTATAGTTATAAAGAATTCAGTTCTTTCGATTCAAACAGTTTTAGTTTATTGTATATTATTTTAATCCACTAGGGATTACATCGAAACTGGGTAATCTCCGAAGATGCAGGTTCTTTTAGGCAATGAAAATCACAAGCACCCGATCTATGCTTCTACGCTGATAGCCACCATGTATTGAGTATTTATTTCCATAGTAACGAATGTCGTCTTGGTTTTCTCTAAGAGCATATATTACTAATTTTCATTCCTGCTCAAGGAGCTAAATATTAGGTTTTTTATTTTTAAAAAATATTTCAGTTATGTCACAGGTACTACTTTAGTGTCGGTCATTTTTAAATGAATGTAACAGTAGTAGCGTGTGACGAAATTTTACATACTTTCAAGAGATAATTAATTAAACTTTGAACTATGGGGTGTGGTCTGGCTCGAATCAGTTAATTGAACTTGCAAGTATATGTTTAGTGAATTTGTCTGATGCCTGTTCAGTTAATGGTTTTGCAAGATATTTCAAGAATATAATTATTTTAACCAACAACAGAGTTGTGAACATTGTTTTTACGATCTTTCCTTAGTTTGGGGTAAAACAAGCTAAGTGGTGGCGACCTATTCAGTCTAGTAAAGCCATAGCTGAACCTTATCCAAGGTTAACTATGATCAAAGCTGAGACATAGCTTTATGCACAAACCCCAGTGATGATCTAAATCTCACAAGAACCATATCGGAGCTATTATTATTGTTATTGGACTTGGCCCTATTGGGAATTTCCATGTACACCTATTTATTTATCATGTACATTATTACTTTTAATTCTTTACTGTTTGAGATATATTGTGTTGCACCAATGTCAATAAGTTATTCAGTTTCCCTCCCATCCTTACAAAATCAATGGGAGCATTCATAAACTACGTGGATCTGTCTAGGAGAGGAGGGGTTGGCTAGAAAGCTACACAAAGCTACGTGGGGGAATTGGGGGTTTCCAACCCAAGCCACGTAGCTTCTTATTCATATTATTTTTCATAGTTAAAATAAGGTACAGAACACACAACGGCAGATGGATATTTATTTCTGTTACTCAACTATCTCTATATGTAATTTACGATAGTCAGTCAAGAGAAAACAGTATGAAATATCTTCTGGAATCAATAGGGAAAAAAGCAACATGCTACTTGGAAGGGGGGTAGAGGCTATGTGGGGAGGCAGGGGGAGGGGTTTCAAAGGAGTCCATAAGGGAGCTAAATGGTTTATGGACGCTCCCAATGCTTGAATTAGAAAAAATCTTGAATGGAAAGTGTGGCACCTGCCACATAGCCATGGTGATGTGTTATATTTAGTGATTTCACTGGTTAATTGCAAAGGAGAAAAAAAGTTGGAAATAATTTAGACTTCTGTGTGATACTGCCTTTTTTTTTGTTTTTTAGGGAAAGGAAATTTTCATAGCAGGTGCAGGTGCAGTGATGAGGGAGACAGGCAAAAAGATTGGGAAGATCGACAAAACGATTATGGTCGTGCGGGCTCAGCCTGTAGATTTTGAAATGAAAGATAGCTGGGAGGGTGAGAAGGGTGGTTGGGAGCTATCAACAGGTTAAATGGGAAATAGGTAAATGGAATAAGAAGCCAGACTAGTGTTGTAAAAAAACGTTTTTTTTCTGGCTTAAAAAAAACGTTTTTTTTCTGGAACACGTTTTTTTTCACAACTACTAAATCTTAAATTTGTTATCGTTTAAAATGACTGTTTTAGAGTTTATTCTAAGTACTTATCTTAGTTTAAAATCTACTATATTTTTCTGGTACAGTAGGAAAACAAATTACGAAAATATTAGCAAAATTGACTGAAATTTTCTTTATGAACGGGGATTTCCCGAAGAGACTAGGTTGCGCTAGAAGGAATCCCCATTCCCCATTGTTTGGATTGATACTTGCTATTTGAAATAGTGCTGCCATCCCTACAAAATTACCTACAGATCTTTTTAAAAAATTAGGAATTTAAAATTTATCCACGGTTTTTTGCCTCTTTTTATTACTTTGGGCTTTCGATATATTTGTATACTTGTTAACTCTCAGAGTATAGTGGTACTGACTCATTAAATTGTCAGTAAGGGAGCGTGCATAAACCACATAGCTCCATTTTGGCCTCCTGTGAACCCCCTCTCCTCCCCCACGTAGCCCTACGTGGCTTTTGCCTGCCCCCCCTCCTCCCCCCACTCACATAGCACGTAGCTTTCTTCCGTTTTGATTCCAGAAGACATTTTGTACTGTATTCTCTTGTCAGACTATTGTAAATTACATACGGATATAATTAACTGAGGGAAATAAATACTCACATGCTGTTGTGAGTTCAGTTCCTCATATTAACTGTGAAAAATGTTAGGAAAGGAAAGTTACGTGGCCTGGCTCGGAACCCCCCCCCCCTCCCCATGTAGCCCAGCGTTGCCTTCTAGCTAACCCCTCCTCCCTCTGGACCGAGCCACGTAGTTTGTGCACGGTCCCTAATTATGAATCGTTTCCTTGTAACCGTTGGTGTAAACAAACGATTGAAAAGAAGTAAAGCTCCTATTTTGTATAACAGATTTTAATTCAAACTTAAAAGACCGTAATACAGAACTATTGGCGCAGTCTTTATGCACAGTGTGTACTTTGCTCACAATTTATAATTGCAATCTCAAAATCTTTTGCGTACAATACAAGAACAACCAGTAAAAGAAAATTTAACTATTTCTGAAGTTATGGATCTAGAGGAGACAGAAGAAGAGACAGAAAATTCCGACACCGATCGAACAAGTGTTGGTAGTGCTGATACCAGTGAATGTGGTACTGTCATTGAGGATGAATAAAATTATATTACCTATATAGATACACTTATGAATCATTATGTGAGACATTATATGATTCAGTAAGACATAAAACACACTTGTAAAATGGAAGTTCCTTAAATAAAACTATAATTTATCAAATATATTGTTTTCTGAAAAAAAAAAATTAGAAAAAAAAAACACGGGTGCTAGGTTTTTTTTTTCATGTTTTTTTTTCACAAAGCTGAAAAAAAACATTTTTTTTTTTCAGTTTGCAACACTAAGCCAGACAGTTCAGAAATTGTGGGGAGAGATTTGTTTGACCTGTTACCATATTGAGGGAGAAAAAGCCTCATGTAAGGGTAGGAGTATGTGATGTGCAACAGGCCTTTAGAAATAGATGCATGGAAATATAAAAAGAAGAAATAAAGAAAAAGATTCTACTGCCAGGTTGTAGTTTTGGGAGATGTGGTAGGCCCACTTCTGTAGGATCATTAGGGTCAGGCTGCAAGGTCACAGACTATATCAAATCTGGTGGAAAATTAGGGTAGGTGAGGGAGGATATAAGTTCATTTCATAGCAGATTCACCAAAGAGGATAGAGTAGTGATAGCAGAGAGTGAATGAAATCGTATTTATAGAAATGCAAGTTACTGTATAGAGAATTACATTAGGAAAGTGGTGTAAGTGGAACTTGTGGATTATGCATGTGATTTCATAAGACATGGCCTGCACCTAAACAGAAAGGGGTAGGAAAAGGACTGAGGGAGACTACTTACAGTTACAATACAGTCATAACTGAGTTTATGTCAGGTTAGAGGGTGCAGGTGAGAGAGAAGAAAAGGTAACCAAAGAGATACTGAATGCAGATTCACAATGGGAAAAAATCACATATAAATAGAGCATTGATAATCTGAACTAATTAAAATCAATGCTGGTTCAGATTTTTGATTGGCTCAGATACAAAATTTGCTTAAGTATTGTACTGAGCATTTCATACAATAATGTATTAAACATTATTTTATCTTAGCTACTCTAATATTTTACATAGACCTGGCTAAAGAAATCAACAGAATCACCCACACAGTGTTATATATCTCTAACATTGCCAAAACCATTTAGAAGGGAACCTATTACATATAATTTATTTAGTAAATAATTTTATAAACATTTTCTTAATAAAGAAGCACTTTTCAACTCTGCATCTAAATTTTTTTGCAAATAACAAAGGATCTGAAAAAGTTAGTATCTCAACCTAAATGGCATTGGCTACATTCATTTCCATTAAGAAATTGTAAAATTATTATCAATTTGATGTGTAACATGTATAGTCTTAAAATTTTATTCAAAGAGGTATTTTGATTTCAAGCAGCATTTTCCCACGAGTGCGTGAGCAAGCAAAAGGAAAAGTACACAATTTAAGATTATGAATTAAAGGACAGAGCTTTCCTAAATTTTATTATCATAGTTTGTTATCAGCATAGGTAGATGCATTTTGAATAAAGTTGGAGTTGATAAGTAATTTCTAAATATGGTTTTTAGTAAAGTAAATAATTTGAATTTTGAAAATAAAAGAGCTAATAAGATAAAAGTAGGTTTAAATAAAAGAGAAAAAATAATAATAATATTACAGTTTGACAGTAATTCAAGCTTTAAAGGAAAGAAAATGGAATCTTAGTATTGAAGCTTGGTAACATCACCAGGTGTGACTTAAAAATTAATAACTCTTAACAATATGAGAAAATTATTATTATTATTTAATTGCAGTGGAGCACATGCTCCAGTGGCAATTTCCCTATACACCCATCTTCCCCCTATCCTGCACCCACCTACATTTGCCCTCTACAAATTTTATCTTTAAATTCTTTCAAAGTTTTTGGTAAATTATTCATTTCTCTTGGTAACTCATTCCAATCCCTGACACCTTTACCTAAAAAAGAGAATCTACCCACACCCTTGTGCCTGAAATCAAGTGCCAGCTTGTGGTCATGGTCATCTTTTCCCTTCCATGCACTACTTTTCATACCTATTGCAATATCTTTCCATGCCTCATCGCCAGTATATGCCCTGTACACTCCCATGACCCTCCTCATCCTCCTCCTGTCTTGCAATGAATCCCATTCCAGCTCCTTTATCATATCCGTCACTGATTGCATTCTGCGATAATTTCTAGAAACAAATCTAGCAGCCATTTTTTTGCACCCTCTCCAACTCCTGTATTTGATATGTAAAATGAGGGTCCCATACTACACTACCATATTCAAGCAATGGTCTGACCAAAGTTTTGTAACCCAATTCCTTTACTTCTCTCGTACATCCCCTCATCACTCTCTCCAACAAGTGCAGAACTTTGAAACCTTTTCCTACCACCTGTCCAATGTGCCCTGTGTAAGGTATCCCTCATTATATTTTCAATATTCAGTAGGATTTTGGTCGAGTTTGGGTTAACTGTAGTATCCGATACCACAATTAAAATCGAGTTAACTACACCACAGGTATAATAAAGTGAATAAATCACACATAACTAACATAAATAAACTATAAACTGCATTAAAGCCAGGATATTTCAGTAGGAAATAGGTTATTTCACATGAGAATAAGCTTTCGATAACAGATACTAACATTAGTTGGCGAGATATTGGGAACCGATTTAAACAAAGTAAATGTTGAATAATTGCAAGTAGAATGCATAAATAAAACCCTTATCATGTTTAATACGAATCATTCCAGAGATAAATAAGTAATATCCACACAGGAAAAATCTAACCATAAAAATCTTGACAGATATCAGTTTTGGTATTTTTGAAGTGATTTCACTACAGTAAAGACAATAAAGAACCTATATTACACAGGCCTAGACTCACTATAACCATAACTTCAGAAATAAATATAGTTTAGTAGGATTTTTAAAGAAATAAACTGGATGATAAAATAACAGTCTGAAGCAGAAATGAAAATAATTCATTGTGATAAAACTTGACCATGTTAAAGCCCCAAAAGCAGCAATAATAATCCCTGAGATAGCCTAGTAGATAAATTAACAGGTTTCTGATAGTTTTAAAGCATCTAATAACCACAAGAAGAAATTATATTGGATTTTTAATACTCATTTTGCTTAAACAGTTCACATACATAATTTTGGTCTTTTAAGTAGTTTCAGGATTTAAAAAGTAGAAAAACAAGCAGTAAATAAAATAATCTTTCAATTTTAATAGGTTTTAAATAGTTTCAGTCTGTAAAATATGAAATATCAGTGAGTAAATAGACGCCGGTAAATTAATTAATTCGTCCAACTTTCAGGAATAAATTCCAGCACTTTAAAGCCATTTCGAGAGCACAAATGACATGTAAATACCAGTTCACACCCATAATTAATTTTCTAAACACATTTTAAAACATTTCACTAACCTGCTTTATGTTAATCCAATCGTAGAGTAACTGGCTATAACACTGCACATATAAAATGCTTCTACACCAATTGTAAAAACTGCCACACAATATAAAGTAGAGAATAAATTAAAACAGTCCGAAAGTGAAGTAAATTCAATTAAATCTGATAGTTTCCAACACTTTAAGTATTTTTAAATATAGTTTAACACGTAAAAATTGAACACCCAGTTTTGGCAATTTATCATTCAATAACCTACTTTGATTCCGGGATAAAAATTAGTTTATCATAAAAATCCATTCTTTTAGCTTCCTACAGATTAATTTCAAGTTATAAAAAGCCATAGAACCGATGTTATAGATTTTCTTATTTTTCTTGACACCCAACACACGTGCAAATCACTAAACAATTTATTGTGTCTCAGTGGTAACAGCTACAGAGACAAGATAAACTTCAAAATGCGCAGTTAAATCCAGGCTATACTTTGATAATTTTTCCAGCTCAATAATCCATAAAACTACAGAGTTATTCCATGAAAACTAAATAGTAGCCACAACTGATTGTTTGGAATTAACGGTTTTACCATAACTCAACTGACTTAAACAAAGTAGATATTTCGGGAGAACCTAAAATTGAGAATAATATTTTAAGCTTACTTTCACATTGATAATTACAACCAATTTTAAAAATAACAAAATTTTGACTAAAGCTGTAAGACTTGCAAAAATCAACCATGTCGACAAGTTTTCGGAGAGGAAAAATTAACACAATATTCAGGCACTAAACACTTCATCTAGTAACACCCATCACTTTTTACCATTTACTTGCTGAGATTAACCTAGTATTAAGGAAGTTATTAGATCAAACAGTAGGGTATGTTTAGGAGCGCGGAGGTACACGGTAGAAATACGTCAGCACGCGAGCAACTCCTATATAAGGAAACTGTGATAGGACACCAGTACGCCGATAGAACAGTCTCGATGTTGAAGCGCGTGTGAGAGCACGTTCGGGTCTCGCGCGGTTTTGGTTGAAGGGGTTCATGGGTAACCTACATCATGGCGTCGGGTGTGGTTGACTGACCTTGTTAGAACGCGTAGTGGCGGACATTTTGAAAATTTGGAGGAACATGTGAATTTCAAACTTTTGTTCTGTTTCAACTTGGGGAGAAGCGGTTTAATGCTCTGGAATCTCAACTTGTAATTTTTGGAGACGATTTCAATCCGATTGCCTGTGCTAACAGTGATTATAACATTTATGTGAAAATTTTGGAGAATATATGACTTTTTAATTTCGACTTGAGACTTTCATTTATTAGCATACTACCTTTCTTGCAGAAGGTTAAACCTGCAAGTGGCGACTGTGATCATTTGAACTGTTAGCAATATTAATTTTACACGGTTTCATAACTTTAGAATATCTTGGACGACATCTGGTTCAGGTGACTTAGCCGATACCTCAACCCCAGTACTCGGCTACGCCCTGACATGGGGATCGTAGTGACGCGTGTTCGAGTAGAACAGTGATTCCAGAGTAAACCGAACAGTGCAATCGTCCATCCAGTGCCACTTTGGATTATTTTCGTCGACGTTCCTGACCACCCACGCCACCGACCATCAGCGAGACGACACAACAGCAGCGAGTGAGGGACTGCTTTTGCCCGAGGAGTTCGCCGTAACACTACAGCTGTTGCAGAGCAGAGACGCCAACCTCCCTTTCGCTATCGCAGCGCTGACGTTTCGTCCAGGGAGATGCTCGCAGTATCCACTACACTGGCAGAGCCTCACCAGACACTCCGGGTCTGCATTTCGCCGCGGAGAAGTGACTTAAGATAAGTAACAGTGAATTATTTACGAACTTTGTTCAAGGGCCCCTTCAAACAGAGAACAGTGAACTCTGTCCTTGCCGAAGGATTCTTTTCTATTAGTGCAGTGGATTCTTCCGGGCGCTTTAGCCACTGTATATCAACATTTTTCCTTCCAGTCATAGTTGAGCTAAACATCTGCGGATGTCTACCACACTACAATCACAGTAGTGGACATTTTTCTACTTTTTTCGCTGTTACGACAGCAAACTAGTGATTTCATATCACAAACCCAATTTTACCGGGTTCATTTTTGTATTTTATCCCTCCATTCAACGAAATATTGGTGCATTTTTCACATTTGTGTATTGGGGAGAACATTCTTTTTCAATCCATGTTTGTTATTGCCGATCAGCTGTAAACGAGTCAAGAGGTTCATGTAACAGATATACCACTTTGCCTAGTCAAAGATTCTCTACCGAATGCCAGCTGACTTCTACCCAGTGTGTTAGCATCGCTGTTTTGTTTACATTCGGACTTCCAGAAATTTTTTTTTGTCTCACTTTGTAATTTCTTTTTCAGGTTTGCGTGTGCTTATTTTACATCATTTTTCTTTTATTTTGTGTGTGCTTTTTGGGGGAATTTGTAATTTTTTGTGTATTGTTTACCAACATTTTCGAAATATTTTGTGAACAGCTGTTCTAGCTGTGAGGTGTATGTTAGACATTTTTTGTTTTGGGTTGTGCTTTTTGTGTTTTCCTGGGTATCTCTTCGTATATTTTTGCCGATTGTGAAAGATAGTAGGGTTATAATAACATTAAGCTTCAGTATTGGAGGTTTCTCCCTCCTATTTCGGAAAGTTTTTTGCTGTTTTTCTTTCATTAAGTTTATGATGGCTTCCAATCAAGCTTCTTCTGAAGCCATGGCTAGTACTAGTGAGGCAACTAATACAAATACACATGCGATGACCACTAGATCTCGTAGCTTAAGCAACCTTAATCCACAAATTGAACTTAATATGCCCCCATCTGCCTCACAGACTGAGGGAACCCTGGATCAAAATGTTCCAGCTGCCCATTCACAACATCTTGGTTCTACCAACCCACAGCATACTACTTCTGATGATAGTAATGATACCATTCCAGTTCAGGAAGACGTTCAACCTGAACAACAACAACCTAGCCAATTTCAGCTTGCCCATATGGCAGAAAACATCCCACACCTTAGTGATACTGACTCTGACACTGAACTTGAAGGAGACATACATGGAGTACAAAGGCTAGATTTACCAGTAGCTAATGGGAGCACACAGATTCAGGGAACATTCAATTGCTAGTTCTGAGAGCAGTGTACTAGTAGCCTATGGTGGACATGGGAACCCCATAACTATACCTAATCCTAAGGCACACTCAGCTGCAATAACTCCAGCTCAGGTGGAACAACCCCCTCCCACAATACCCCCTACTGACATGCAGTCATTTTTTAACCTATTAACAACAAGGCTAGATCAACAAAAACAGGAAATAAATCAGAATTTGGCCATTCACAGTCACGAGAACCAAAAACAAATACAGGAAATAAATCAGAATTTTGCCGTTCAGAGACAGGAGAATCAGAATTTCAGTGCTAAGCTAGATGCCAAGCTAGATCAGCAAAACACGAAACTAGATCAGCACAGTCAAGAGAATCAAAAATTTAAACAGGAAAATCAATCAAACCCTTGATACTAAGTTAGGGCTCCTAACTGCTAAAATAGATCAGCAAAATACAGACATTAATACTAAGCTTAATAATTTTGAAAAGAAATTGGAAGCAACACTGGCGAAGGGATTAAAAGAACACTCGCAGAAATTTCATAATAAGTTACAGGATCTTAAAGACCAATCACCGACAATAGTTGCCAATGCCACACAGGCATGTAGTGGTCATACACCCCCCACCCCTATTAGTACACTTCAGCCAGAAGTACCTACCTTAGATGTGCTGAAAACCAAAGCAGAAGCCTTTGCAACTACTAATATACCTCAGCCATCTGAGGAACAAAAAAGAGACCCAGCCATCAGCTGTTACAGAACCTGCACATGTTTTGTCCTCAGTACAACATATGGTAACAGACCAGATGCTAGAAGACACAGCTGACTCTGAAATACCTATCCCACCACAGCCCTCAGCTGACCAAAATATGATACCCCCTGCAACTCCACTGACTGATGTTTGTTCTAATTCAGTACTTGACCCCACAGATCAGCTGATTTCTAATACCCAGGCTGTAGATCCTACATTTGAGGCTATTTGGGCAGATAACCCCACCAACAATGTTTTTAAGAAGTCAAGAATAAGGAAAGCCCACATTTGTAGACAAATTGAATGGGCAATTACAGGCCAAAATGTTCACTCAGAACATCAACAGTGATTTACTTTGCCATTTCCGTTCCCAGGTGGGAACCTTGTATCTTTAAGAAAATTGTTTTGGGTGCATTACTATTCAAGAACCTTTCACCTGAGATGACTGTTGGATTTCAGGTACTTTTCACCTTCAATTGGGCTCACCCACCTTTGTAGAAGATTTTTTCCCTAGTGAACCCTTTAGCCCTCCATACTCTTATGATGTTCAGAAACTTTGGGCGTTCCTTACCCTTTTTCCCACTGTATGCCACCACAGAAAAGTGGATAGAAAGAAAGAGATGTTAATGGCTAGTTATCAATGTTTTGGGAGGGGTACCAAAATGAAGAGTAGATTGAACCCCTTACCCCCAAACGATAAGAGCAGTATTTTGAAGGCTGTTTGTTTTGGGAGGGGACCCAAGATTAAAAGCTACTTCAACCCTTTCCCATCTAATGAAAATTCACTATTTGATGAAAGGAGGAATGTCCTCAAACTAAAAATATTTGCTCATTGATATACAGGGACCCACACAATTATTCAGCCATGCCAGGCATAATATGTCAGTTCCCATTTTTTCAGGTTTTGTACTAATAGGTAACCATTTTCTTAGTAATAAGACAGTCGATTTTGCCAGTGATATTGTTTATTTTTTCCCTTTTCCCATTTTTCATATGTGTTTTGTTGACTTCTTCATGGGGCTGAAAGTAATTTTTAAGGTTATATGGGAGCTTGAAGTTTTGCTCAACTTTGTTTTTTCTGGTGTTTACATCCATATGTTATTTTGTGACCAGCTACCTAGGGCAGTTGTTGCCAGGCTGGGTTTGATGGGATGTTTGATACATTGGAGATGAAGCTTGGAGATACTGAGAGAGATTGTCCAAGGAGGGGAAGTTGTTTGTGATAATAAAGAAGTAGATGTGCTTGTTGAATAAGGGATGGAGATTATACTTGTGTTTCTATGTTTACAAAAAAGAAGGGGGGGGAGGCTGGAAGAGAAGAAGTACCATAAAGGGGGGAATGCTACATTACTATTATTATTACCCCTGGGCCAGGACATGAAGCGAAGACTTGCCTGCGACCCATCCCTATTATTATTATTATTATTGGCATTCCTACCCATCCCCATTATAGTATTACCCTTGGGCCAGGAAGCGTAGACCTTACCTGCAGATCCCACAATATTATTATTGCCCCAAAATATTATTATTACCCCACATTATTATATGCATTATGGCATTATAGGCATCGGCCCAGAAGAGGGAGATGACCTCAATTATATATATTACATAGGAACACGCAGGGTGACCTCATTTTTGTGTACATGAACATAGAGGGGGGTGCAGTAGGAGAGTCAGAGGACATACCTGGTACATCCCATAGATGAGCGTGACACAATTCCCCATTCCCCATACACTTTGAGAGTGACTGTACAGGAACAGCACGAGCCCACCACATTTTCCCTATAGGCGCCACTGTCGTTGTTCACACATACATTTAGGATTAAGAAAACATAGAACACATAGTGCATCAACATACTCTAAGGAGATTAGCGCTGACACAACTGAGTTGTTTACAAGTAATGTACTTTCTGCGATATGATTTTCGAGGTGGATTTTAGTTTTGTTTTTCATTGTAGAAGATGGATCTGAGAACTTGTTTGTGTAGATATATTTACCCCTGTGTTTTTATAAGATGTAACATGGAGAATGCTAGGATAGGGCAAGATGATGTTCCTTGCGCCGAGAGAATGGTTGGAAGTTATGATCATAGGAGGCATACATATACCACACACTTTTCACAACAGTGGTACCCACCATTCTTATATATCTATATATACCCCTCACACCTTTATATGGTTTTGATTCTTGTGATCCTTTCCCTGCAGTTTGTAGGAAGTAACAATATTTACTCCACATACGACATTACACTAAGAGATTACATCCCTTGATATACACCTACCTGGGTTTATAGTAGTACCCATGTATATCGCATGAGGCGATTTACATGTCCCTATATGTAGCACATATGTTCCCTATTATATATATATTTTCTCATATTCTTTCCCCCTAGGTCATAGGACCTACAGCCATTGGCTGCCCACCCTTTAAGGACCACCTATAAGTAGAAGTACTTTACCTAGATTTTGTCACTACGAACCAGTGTACTGGTTCCTCGCAACTTTGTTGCCACTATTACCCCGATTTTGTCACAGCAGTGTACTGCTGAAAGGAAACTGCGTTTCCACTAGTTTATAAGGGTTCTTTTATTATTTTAGTTTGTAAGAGTTAACTTCTATATGGTTTCTTTCAATCCTGTTAGTTTTTAAGGTTGAACTTTTGTAATAATATATTTTTCCTATGAATAGCAGTCCCAATTTTTCTTGTAAACCAGTCTTGGAACTGATGGTTTTTCTTTCAATATTGTATTTTGTTTATACACTTCCTATTAGGTATAATCTTTGTATTTTTCTTATAACCTGCCCATCTTCGGATGTGGGCAATAAGAAAAATTTTCAAGGTCTAGATCTATGTATTCATTTCCTACAATTTTTTTTCTTTAGTTAGTAAGTTTTCTCTTGTATGTTTAGGTTAAGTTGATACAGATAGCTTGACTCACACAGATCGTTTTCTTTTGTTTTGGATTGTTGCAGATTGACTGTCCGAGGTCCTCGGGGCTACTGCTGTGACAGGAACCCGGGACATGAACATTCTCGGCAGTGTTAGGGACCATTTTGGTTTATATAAATTCTTACCACTACGATCTGCGACCGTGAAAGGACTTGGGCATTTAGCCTATTTGTGAGCAAAAGTGAACAGGACTTGGGAAGTGTAACCCATGATAGGCAAAAGAGTGAAAAAGTAGGATTAAGAACGTTCATGTAACGGAGGACAGAGAGAGGCAAAGCCTCATAATTTCTGTGAATAACACATGATTTTGCTCTTGTAAAACACATGTATTTTTTTTTCTTTCTTTCCCTTGAAAATTTTAGGTTTAAGATGTTGTTTTTTATTTTTTTTTTTGTAATCTTGTAACGATTTAGGTTAAGAACCATTATTTTCGGAACATGATATTGATCCATTTTGTCCATTTATATGGAACTTGTGATAATTTTTGAGATTTTTGTAATGTTTGCATACTTATAATGTTGATATTTTGCATTTATATATGATTTTGACATTGATGAGTTAAGAGTGTGAGTGAGTGAACGTTTCAGTATTTTTGTAAATTTTAGTATGAATGGAGATCAGAGCAACCGCTTAGGTTTAGGATAGGTTTAGTTTTGGGAATTTTCCAAATTTTTGGGAGTTTTTTAGTAATTTTTGGGATTCTTAAATTTCTTTTTTGGGTTTGCTTTCTTTTAAGATGTTCAGCCAGTTTTTGTTCCAAAAATGACTTCAATCTTCAGGGGGCATGTAAGGTATCCCTCATTATATTTTCAATATTCAGTAGGATTTTGGTCGAGTTTTGGGGGTTAACTGTAGTATCCGGTA
The DNA here is from genome assembly GCA_031002005.1 of Vandiemenella viatica. Classification (NCBI taxonomy): domain Eukaryota; kingdom Metazoa; phylum Arthropoda; class Insecta; order Orthoptera; family Morabidae; genus Vandiemenella; species Vandiemenella viatica. The sequence continues at coordinate 24,405 of JARYHS010001673.1, read as the reverse complement.
CCACAATTAAAATCGAGTTAACTACACCACAGGTATAATAAAGTGAATAAATCACACATAACTAACATAAATAAACTATAAACTGCATTAAAGCCAGGATATTTCAGTAGGAAATAGGTTATTTCACATGAGAATAAGCTTTCGATAACAGATACTAACATTAGTTGGCGAGATATTGGGAACCGATTTAAACAAAGTAAATGTTGAATAATTGCAAGTAGAATGCATAAATAAAACCCTTATCATGTTTAATATGAATCATTCCAGAGATAAATAAGTAATATCCATACAGGAAAAATCTAACCATAAAAATCTTGACAGATATCAGTTTTGGTATTTTTGAAGTGATTTCACTACAGTAAAGACAATAAAGAACCTATATTACACAGGCCTAGACTCACTATAACCATAACTTCAGAAATAAATATAGTTTAGTAGGATTTTTAAAGAAATAAACTGGATGATAAAATAACAGTCTGAAGCAGAAATGAAAATAATTCATTGTGATAAAACTTGACCATGTTAAAGCCCCAAAAGCAGCAATAATAATCCCTGAGATAGCCTAGTAGATAAATTAACAGGTTTCTGATAGTTTTAAAGCATCTAATAACCACAAGAAGAAATTATATTGGATTTTTAATACTCATTTTGCTTAAACAGTTCACATACATAATTTTGGTCTTTTAAGTAGTTTCAGGATTTAAAAAGTAGAAAAACAAGCAGTAAATAAAATAATCTTTCAATTTTAATAGGTTTTAAATAGTTTCAGTCTGTAAAATATGAAATATCAGTGAGTAAATAGACGCCGGTAAATTAATTAATTCGTCCAACTTTCAGGAATAAATTCCAGCACTTTAAAGCCATTTCGAGAGCACAAATGACATGTAAATACCAGTTCACACCCATAATTAATTTTCTAAACACATTTTAAAACATTTCACTAACCTGCTTTATGTTAATCCAATCGTAGAGTAACTGGCTATAATCACTGCACATATAAAATGCTTCTACACCAATTGTAAAAACTGCCACACAATATAAAGTAGAGAATAAATTAAAACAGTCCGAAAGTGAAGTAAATTCAATTAAATCTGATAGTTTCCAACACTTTAAGTATTTTTAAATATAGTTTTAACACGTAAAAATTGAACACCCAGTTTTGGCAATTTATCATTCAATAACCTACTTTGATTCCGGGATAAAAATTAGTTTATCATAAAAATCCATTCTTTTAGCTTCCTACAGATTAATTTCAAGTTATAAAAAGCCATAGAACCGATGTTATAGATTTTCTTATTTTTCTTGACACCCAACACACGTGCAAATCACTAAACAATTTATTGTGTCTCAGTGGTAACAGCTACAGAGACAAGATAAACTTCAAAATGCGCAGTTAAATCCAGGCTATACTTTGATAATTTTTCCAGCTCAATAATCCATAAAACTACAGAGTTATTCCATGAAAACTAAATAGTAGCCACAACTGATTGTTTGGAATTAACGGTTTTACCATAACTCAACTGACTTAAACAAAGTAGATATTTCGGGAGAACCTAAAATTGAGAATAATATTTTAAGCTTACTTTCACATTGATAATTACAACCAATTTTAAAAATAACAAAATTTTGACTAAAGCTGTAAGACTTGCAAAAATCAACCATGTCGACAAGTTTTCGGAGAGGAAAAATTAACACAATATTCAGGCACTAAACACTTCATCTAGTAACACCCATCACTTTTACCATTTACTTGCTGAGATTAACCTAGTATTAAGGAAGTTATTAGATCAAACAGTAGGGTATGTTTAGGAGCGCGGAGGTACACGGTAGAAATACGTCAGCACGCGAGCAACTCCTATATAAGGAAACTGTGATAGGACACCAGTACGCCGATAGAACAGTCTCGATGTTGAAGCGCGTGTGAGAGCACGTTCGGGTCTCGCACGGTTTTGGTTGAAGGGGTTCATGGGTAACCTACATCATGGCGTCGGGTGTGGTTGACTGACCTTGTTAGAACGCGTAGTGGCGGACATTTTGAAAATTTGGAGGAACATGTGAATTTCAAACTTTTGTTCTGTTTCAACTTGGGGAGAAGCGGTTTAATGCTCTGGAATCTCAACTTGTAATTTTTGGAGACGATTTCAATCCGATTGCCTGTGCTAACAGTGATTATAACATTTATGTGAAAATTTTGGAGAATATATGACTTTTTAATTTCGACTTGAGACTTTCATTTATTAGCATACTACCTTTCTTGCAGAAGGTTAAACCTGCAAGTGGCGACTGTGATCATTTGAACTGTTAGCAATATTAATTTTACACGGTTTCATAACTTTAGAATATCTTGGACGACATCTGGTTCAGGTGACTTAGCCGATACCTCAACCCCAGTACTCGACTACGCCCTGACATGGGGATCGTAGTGACGCGTGTTCGAGTAGAACAGTGATTCCAGAGTAAACCGAACAGTGCAATCGTCCATCCAGTGCCACTTGGATTATTTTCGTCGACGTTCCTGACCACCCACGCCACCGACCATCAGCGAGACGACACAACAGCAGCGAGTGAGGGACTGCTTTTGCCCGAGGAGTTCGCCGTAACACTACAGCTGTTGCAGAGCAGAGACGCCAACCTCCCTTTCGCTATCGCAGCGCTGACGTTTCGTCCAGGGAGATGCTCGCAGTATCCACTACACTGGCAGAGCCTCACCAGACACTCCGGGTCTGCATTTCGCCGCGGAGAAGTGACTTAAGATAAGTAACAGTGAATTATTTACGAACTTTGTTCAAGGGCCCCTTCAAACAGAGAACAGTGAACTCTGTCCTTGCCGAAGGATTCTTTTCTATTAGTGCAGTGGATTCTTCCGGGCGCTTTAGCCACTGTATATCAACATTTTTCCTTCCAGTCATAGTTGAGCTAAACATCTGCGGATGTCTACCACACTACAATCACAGTAGTGGACATTTTTCTACTTTTTTCGCTGTTACGACAGCAAACTAGTGATTTCATATCACAAACCCAATTTTACCGGGTTCATTTTTGTATCTTTATCCCTCCATTCAACGAAATATTGGTGCATTTTTCACATTTGTGTATTGGGGGAGAACATTCTTTTTCAATCCATGTTTGTTATTGCCGATCAGCTGTAAACGAGTCAAAGAGGTTCATGTAACAGATATACCACTTTGCCTAGTCAAAGATTCTCTACCGAATGCCAGCTGACTTCTACCCAGTGTGTTAGCATCGCTGTTTTGTTTACATTCGGACTTCCAGAAATTTTTTTTTTGTTGTCTCACTTTGTAATTTCTTTTTCAGGTTTGCGTGTGCTTATTTTACATCATTTTTCTTTTATTTTGTGTGTGCTTTTTGGGGGAATTTGTAATTTTTGTGTATTGTTTACCAACATTTTCGAAATATTTTGTGAACAGCTGTTCTAGCTGTGAGGTGTATGTTTAGACATTTTTGTTTTGGGTTTGTGCTTTTTGTGTTTTCCTGGGTATCTCTTCGTATATTTTTGCCGATTGTGAAAGATAGTAGGGTTATAATAACATTAAGCTTCAGTATTGGAGGTTTCTCCCTCCTATTTTGGAAAGTTTTTTGCTGTTTTTCTTTCATTAAGTTTATGATGGCTTCCAATCAAGCTTCTTCTGAAGCCATGGCTAGTACTAGTGAGGCAACTAATACAAATACACATGCGATGACCACTAGATCTTGTAGCTTAAGCAACCTTAATCCACAAATTGAACTTAATATGCCCCCATCTGCCTCACAGACTGAGGGAACCCTGGATCAAAATGTTCCAGCTGCCCATTCACAACATCTTGGTTCTACCAACCCACAGCATACTACTTCTGATGATAGTAATGATACCATTCCAGTTCAGGAAGACGTTCAACCTGAACAACAACAACCTAGCCAATTTCAGCTTGCCCATATGGCAGAAAACATCCCACACCTTAGTGATACTGACTCTGACACTGAACTTGAAGGAGACATACATGGAGTACAAAGGCTGATTTACCAGTAGCTAATGGGGAGCACACAGATTCAGGGGAACATTCAATTGCTAGTTCTGAGAGCAGTGTACTAGTAGCCTATGGTGGACATGGGAACCCCATAACTATACCTAATCCTAAGGCACACTCAGCTGCAATAACTCCAGCTCAGGTGGAACAACCCCCTCCCACAATACCCCCTACTGACATGCAGTCATTTTTTAACCTATTAACAACAAGGCTAGATCAACAAAAACAGGAAATAAATCAGAATTTGGCCATTCACAGTCACGAGAACCAAAAACAAATACAGGAAATAAATCAGAATTTTGCCGTTCAGAGACAGGAGAATCAGAATTTCAGTGCTAAGCTAGATGCCAAGCTAGATCAGCAAAACACGAAACTAGATCAGCACAGTCAAGAGAATCAAAAATTTAAACAGGAAATCAATCAAACCCTTGATACTAAGTTAGGGCTCCTAACTGCTAAAATAGATCAGCAAAATACAGACATTAATACTAAGCTTAATAATTTTGAAAAGAAATTGGAAGCAACACTGGCGAAGGGATTAAAAGAACACTCGCAGAAATTTCATAATAAGTTACAGGATCTTAAAGACCAATCACCGACAATAGTTGCCAATGCCACACAGGCATGTAGTGGTCATACACCCCCCACCCCTATTAGTACACTTCAGCCAGAAGTACCTACCTTAGATGTGCTGAAAACCAAAGCAGAAGCCTTTGCAACTACTAATATACCTCAGCCATCTGAGGAACAAAAAGAGACCCAGCCATCAGCTGTTACAGAACCTGCACATGTTTTGTCCTCAGTACAACATATGGTAACAGACCAGATGCTAGAAGACACAGCTGACTCTGAAATACCTATCCCACCACAGCCCTCAGCTGACCAAAATATGATACCCCCTGCAACTCCACTGACTGATGTTTGTTCTAATTCAGTACTTGACCCCACAGATCAGCTGATTTCTAATACCCAGGCTGTAGATCCTACATTTGAGGCTATTTGGGCAGATAACCCCACCAACAATGTTTTTAAGAAGTCAAGAATAAGGAAGCCCACATTTGTAGACAAATTGAATGGGCAATTACAGGCCAAAATGTTCACTCAGAACATCAACAGTGATTTACTTTGCCATTCCGTTCCCAGGTGGGAACCTTGTATCTTTAAGAAAATTGTTTTGGGTGCATTACTATTCAAGAACCTTTCACCTGAGATGACTGTTTGGATTTCAGGTACTTTTCACCTTCAATTGGGCTCACCCACCTTTGTAGATTTTTTCCCTAGTGAACCCTTTAGCCCTCCATACTCTTATGATGTTCAGAAACTTTGGGCGTTCCTTACCCTTTTTCCCACTGTATGCCACCACAGAAAAGTGGATAGAAAGAAAGCAGATTTAATGGCTAGTTATCAATGTTTTGGGAGGGGTACCAAAATGAAGAGTAGATTGAACCCCTTACCCCCAAACGATAAGAGCAGTATTTTGAAGGCTGTTTGTTTTGGGAGGGGACCCAAGATTAAAAGCTACTTCAACCCTTTCCCATCTAATGAAAATTCACTATTTGATGAAAGGAGGAATGTCCTCAAACTAAAAATATTTGCTCTTGATATACAGGGACCCACACAATTATTCAGCCATGCCAGGCATAATATGTCAGTTCCCATTTTTTCAGGTTTTGTACTAATAGGTAACCATTTTCTTAGTAATAAGACAGTCGATTTTGCCAGATATTTGGTTTATTTTTTCCCTTTTCCCATTTTTCATATGTGTTTTGTTGACTTCTTCATGGGGCTGAAAGTAATTTTTAAGGTTATATGGGAGCTTGAAGTTTTGCTCAACTTTGTTTTTTCTGGTGTTTACATCCATATGTTATTTTGTGACCAGCTACCTAGGGAAGTTGTTTGCCAGGCTGGGTTTGATGGGATGTTTGATACATTGGAGATGAAGCTGAGAGAGATTGTCAAGGAGGGGAAGTTGTTTGTGATAATAAAGAAGTAGATGTGCTTGTTGAATAAGGGATGGAGATTATACTTGTGTTTCTATGTTTACAAAAAAGAAGGGGGGGAGGCTGGAAGAGAAGAAGTACCATAAGGGGGGAATGCTACACTATTATTACCCCTGGGCCAGGACATGAAGCGAAGACTTGCCTGCGTCCCATTATTATTATTATTATTATTATTGGCATTCCTACCCATCCACATTATTACTATTACCCTTGGGCCAGGAAGCGTAGACTTACCTGCAGATCCCACAATATTATTATTGCCCCAAAATATTATTATTACCCCACATTATTATTATGCATTATGGCATTATAGGCATCGGCCCAGAGAGGAGATGACCTCACCCATATATCATAGGAACACGCAGGGTGACCTCATTTTGTACATGAACATAGAGGGGGTGCAGTAGGAGAGTCAGAGGACATACCTGGTACATCCCATAGATGAGCGTGACACAATTCCCCATTCCCCACACTTTGAGAGTGACTGTACAGGAACAGCACGAGCCCACCACATTTTCCCTATAGGCGCCACTGTCGTTGTTCACACATACATTTAGGATTAAGAAAAACATAGAACACATAGTGCATCAACATACTCTAAGGAGATTAGCGCTGACACAACTGAGTTGTTTACAAGTAATGTACTTTCTGCGATATGATTTCGAGGTGGATTTTAGTTTTGTTTTTCATTGTAGAAGATGGATCTGAGAACTTGTTTGTGTAGATATATTTACCCCTGTGTTTTTTTTAATAAGATGTAACATGGAGAATGCTAGGATAGGGCAAGATGATGTTCCTTGCGCCGAGAGAATTGTTGGAAGTTTATGATCATAGGAGGCATACATATACCACACACTTTTCACAACAGTGGTACCCACCATTTCTTATATATCTATATATACCCCTCACACCTTTATATGGTTTTGATTCTTGTGATCCTTTCCCTGCAGTTTGTAGGAAGTAACAATATTTACTCCACATACGACATTACACTAAGAGATTACATCCCTTGATATACACCTACCTGGGTTTATAGTAGTACCCATGTATATCGCATGAGGCGATTTACATGTCCCTATATGTAGCACATATTTCCCTATATATATATATTTTCTCAATATTCTTTCCCCCTAGGTCATAGGACCTACAGCCATTGGCTGCCCACCCTTTAAGGACCACCTATAAGTAGAAGTACTTTACCTAGATTTTGTCACTACGAACCAGTGTACTGGTTCCTCGCAACTTTGTTGCCACTATTACCCCGATTTTGTCACAGCAGTGTACTGCTGAAAGGAAACTGCGTTTCCACTAGTTTATAAGGGTTCTTTTATTATTTTAGTTTGTAAGAGTTAACTTCTATATGGTTTCTTTCAATCCTGTTAGTTTTAAGGTTGAACTTTTGTAATAATATATTTTTCCTATGAATAGCAGTCCCAATTTTTCTTGTAAAACCAGTCTGGAACTGATGGTTTTTCTTTCAATATTGTATTTTGTTTATACACTTCCTCATTAGGTATAATCTTTGTATTTTTTATAACCTGCCCATCTTCGGATGTGGGCAATAAGAAAAAATTTTCAAGGTCTAGATCTATGTATTCATTTCCTACAATTTTTTTTCTTTAGTTAGTAAGTTTTCTCTTGTATGTTTAGGTTAAGTTGATACAGATAGCTTGACTCACACAGATCGTTTTCTTTTGTTTTGGATTGTTGCAGATTGACTGTCCGAGGTCCTCGGGGCTACTGCTGTGACAGGAACCCGGGACATGAACATTCTCGGCAGTGTTAGGGACCATTTTGGGTTTATATAAATTCTTACCACTACGATCTGCGACCGTGAAAGGACTTGGGCATTTAGCCTTTTGTGAGCAAAAGTGAACAGGACTTGGGAAGTGTAACCCATGATAGGCAAAAGAGTGAAAAAGTAGGATTAAGAACGTTCATGTAACGGAGGACAGAGAGAGGCAAAGCCTCATAATTTCTGTGAATAACACATGATTTTGCTCTTGTAAAACACATGTATTTTTTTTTCTCTTTCTTTCCCTTGAAAATTTTAGGTTTAAGATGTTGTTTTTTATTTTTTTTGTAATCTTGTAACGATTTAGGTTAAGAACCATTATTTTCGGAACATGATATTGATCCATTTTGTCCATTTATATGGAACTTGTGATAATTTTTGAGATTTTTGTAATGTTTGCATACTTATAATGTTGATATTTTGCATTTATATATGATTTTGACATTGATGAGTTAAGAGTGTGAGTGAGTGAACGTTTCAGTATTTTTGTAAATTTTAGTATGAATGGAGATCAGAGCAACCGCTTAGGTTTAGGATAGGTTTAGTTTTGGGAATTTTCCAAATTTTTGGGAGTTTTTTAGTAATTTTTGGGATTCTTAAATTTCTTTTTGGGTTTGCTTTCTTTTAAGATGTTCAGCCAGTTTTTGTTCCAAAAATGACTTCAATCTTCAGGGGGCATGTAAGGTATCCCTCATTATATTTTCAATATTCAGTAGGATTTTGGTCGAGTTTTGGGGGTTAACTGTAGTATCCGGTACCACAATTAAAATCGAGTTAACTACACCACAGGTATAATAAAGTGAATAAATCACACATAACTAACATAAATAAACTATAAACTGCATTAAAGCCAGGATATTTCAGTAGGAAATAGGTTATTTCACATGAGAATAAGCTTTCGATAACAGATACTAACATTAGTTGGCGAGATATTGGGAACCGATTTAAACAAAGTAAATGTTGAATAATTGCAAGTAGAATGCATAAATAAAACCCTTATCATGTTTAATACGAATCATTCCAGAGATAAATAAGTAATATCCATACAGGAAAAATCTAACCATAAAAATCTTGACAGATATCAGTTTTGGTATTTTTGAAGTGAATTTCACACAGTAAAGACAATAAAGAACCTATATTACACAGGCCTAGACTCACTATAACCATAACTTCAGAAATAAATATAGTTTAGTAGGATTTTTAAAGAAATAAACTGGATGATAAAATAACAGTCTGAAGCAGAAATGAAAATAATTCATTGTGATAAAACTTGACCATGTTAAAGCCCCAAAAGCAGCAATAATAATCCCTGAGATAGCCTAGTAGATAAATTAACAGGTTTCTGATAGTTTTAAAGCATCTAATAACCACAAGAAGAAATTATATTGGATTTTAATACTCATTTTGCTTAAACAGTTCACATACATAATTTTGGTCTTTTAAGTAGTTTCAGGATTTAAAAAGTAGAAAAACAAGCAGTAAATAAAATAATCTTTCAATTTTAATAGGTTTTAAATAGTTTCAGTCTGTAAAATATGAAATATCAGTGAGTAAATAGACGCCGGTAAATTAATTAATTCGTCCAACTTTCAGGAATAAATTCCAGCACTTTAAAGCCATTTCGAGAGCACAAATGACATGTAAATACCAGTTCACACCCATAATTAATTTTCTAAACACATTTTAAAGACATTTCACTAACCTGCTTTATGTTAATCCAATCGTAGAGTAACTGGCTATAATCACTGCACATATAAAATGCTTCTACACCAATTGTAAAAACTGCCACACAATATAAAGTAGAGAATAAATTAAAACAGTCCGAAAGTGAAGTAAATTCAATTAAATCTGATAGTTTCCAACACTTTAAGTATTTTTAAATATAGTTTTAACACGTAAAAATTGAACACCCAGTTTTGGCAATTTATCATTCAATAACCTACTTTGATTCCGGGATAAAAATTAGTTTATCATAAAAATCCATTCTTTTAGCTTCCTACAGATTAATTTCAAGTTATAAAAAGCCATAGAACCGATGTTATAGATTTTCTTATTTTTCTTGACACCCAACACACGTGCAAATCACTAAACAATTTATTGTGTCTCAGTGGTAACAGCTACAGAGACAAGATAAACTTCAAAATGCGCAGTTAAATCCAGGCTATACTTTGATAATTTTTCCAGCTCAATAATCCATAAAACTACAGAGTTATTCCATGAAAACTAAATAGTAGCCACAACTGATTGTTTGGAATTAACGGTTTTACCATAACTCAACTGACTTAAACAAAGTAGATATTTCGGGAGAACCTAAAATTGAGAATAATATTTTAAGCTTACTTTCACATTGATAATTACAACCAATTTTAAAAATAACAAAATTTTGACTAAAGCTGTAAGACTTGCAAAAATCAACCATGTCGACAAGTTTTCGGAGAGGAAAAATTAACACAATATTCAGACACTAAACACTTCATCTAGTAACACCCATCACTTTTACCATTTACTTGCTGAGATTAACCTAGTATTAAGGAAGTTATTAGATCGAACAGTAGGGGATGTCTAGGAGCGCGGAGGTACACGGTAGAAATACGTCAGCACGCGAGCAACTCCTATATAAGGAAACTGTGATAGGACACCAGCTACGCCGATAGAACAGTCTCGATGTTGAAGCGCGTGTGAGAGCACGTTCGGGTCTCGCGCGGTTTTGGTTGAAGGGGTTCATGGGTAACCTACATCATGGCGTCGGGTGTGGTTGACTGACCTTGTTAGAACGCGTAGTGGCGGACATTTTGAAAATTTGGATGAACATGTGAATTTCAAACTTTTGTTCTGTTTCAACTTGGGGAGAAGCGGTTTAATGCTCTGGAATCTCAACTTGTAATTTTTGGAGACGATTTCAATCCGATTGCCTGTGCTAACAGTGATTATAACATTTATGTGAAAAATTTTGGAGAATATATGACTTTTTGATTTCGACTTGAGACTTTCATTTATTAGCATACTACCTTTCTTGCAGAAGGTTAAGCCTGCAAGTGGCGACTGTGATCATTTGAACTGTTAGCAATATTAATTTTACACGGTTTCATAACTTTAGAATATCTTGGACGACATCTGGTTCAGGTGATACTTAGCTGTTACCTCAACTCCCCGTACTCAGCTTAGTCCCTGACATGGGGATCGTAGTGACGCGTGTTCGAGTAGAACAGTGATTCCAGAGTAAACCGAACAGTGCAATCGTCCATCCAGTGCCACTTTGGATTATTTTCGTCGACGTTCCTGACCACCCACGCCACCGACCATCAGCGAGACGACACAACAGCAGCGAGTGAGGGACTGCTTTTGCCCGAGGAGTCGCCGTAACACTACAGCTGTTGCAGAGCAGAGACGCCAACCTCCCTTTCGCTATCGCAGCGCTGACGTTTCGTCCAGGGAGATGCTCGCAGTATCCACTACACTGGCAGAGCCTCACCAGACACTCCGGGTCTGCATTTCGCCACGGCGAAGTGACTTAAGATAAGTGACAGTGAATTATTTACTAACTTTGTTCAAGGGCCCCTTCATACAGAGAGTAGTGAACTCTGTTCTTGCCGAAGGATTCTTTTCTATTAGTGCAGTGGATTCTTCCGGGCGCTTTAGCCACTGTATATCAACATTTTTCCTTCCAGCAATAGTTGAACTAAACATCTGCGGATGTCTACCACGTTACAATCACAGTAACGGACATTTTTCTACTTTTTTTAGCTGTTACGACAGCAAACTAGTGATTTCATATCACAAACCCAATTTTACCGGGTTCATTTTTGTATTTTATCCCTCCATTCAACGAAATATTGGTGCATTTTTCACATTTGTGTATTGGGGAGAACATTCTTTTTCAATCCATGTTTGTTATTGCCGATCAGCTGTAAACGAGTCAAAGAGGTTCATGTAACAGATATACCACTTTGCCTAGTCAAAGATTCTCTACCGAATGCCAGCTGACTTCTACCCGGTGTGTTAGCATCGCTGTTTGTTTACATTCGGACTTCCAGAAATTTTTTTTTGTCTCACTTTGTAATTTCTTTTTCAGGTTTGCGTGTGCTTATTTTTACATTATTTTATTTTATTTTGTGTGTGCATTTTTGGGGGGAATTTGTGATTTTTGTGTATTGTTTACCAACATTTTCGAAATATTTTGTGAACAGCTGTTCTAGGCTGTGAGGTTCTGTTTATGCATTTTTGTTTTGGGCTTTGTGCTTTTTGTGTTTTCCTGGGTATCTCTTCGTATATTTTTGCCGATTGTGAAAGATAGTAGGGTTATAATAACATTAAGCTTCAGTATTGGAGTTTTCTCCCTCCTATTTAGGAAAGTTTTTTGCTGTTTTTCTTTCATTAAGTTTATGATGGCTTCCAATCAAGCTTCTTCTGAAGCCATGGCTAGTACTAGTGAGGCAACTAATACAAATACACATGCGATGACCACTAGATCTCGCAGTTTAAGCAACCTTAATCAACAAATTGAAGTTAATATGCCTCCATCTGCCTCACAGACTGAGGAAACCCTGGATCAAAATGTTCCAGCTGCCCATTCACAACATCTTGGTTCTACCAACCCACAGCATACTACTTCTGATGATAGTAATGATACCATTCCAGTTCAGGAAGACGTTCAACCTGAACAACAACAACCTAGCCAATTTCAGCTTGCCCATATGGCAGAAACATCCCACACCTTAGTGATACTGACTCTGACACTGAACTTGAAGGAGACATACATGGAGTACAAAGGCTAGATTTACCAGTAGCTAATGGGGAGCACACAGATTCAGGGGAACATTCAATTGCTAGTTCTGAGAGCAGTGTACTAGTAGCCTATGGTGGACATGGGAACCCCATAACTATACCTAATCCTAAGGCACACTCAGCTGCAATAACTCCAGCTCAGGTGGAACAACCCCCTCCCCCACAATACCCCCTACTGACATGCAGTCATTTTTTAACCTATTAACAACAAGGCTAGATCAACAAAAAACAGGAAATAAATCAGAATTTGGCCATTCACAGTCACGAGAACCAAAAACAAATACAGGAAATAAATCAGAATTTTGCCGTCAGAGACAGGAGAATCAGAATTTCAGTGCTAAGCTAGATGCCAAGCTGGATCAGCACAGTCAAGAGAATCAAAAATTTAAACAGGAAATCAATCAAACCCTTGATACTAAGTTAGGGCTCCTAACTGCTAAAATAGATCAGCAAAATACAGACATTAATACTAAGCTTAATAATTTTGAAAAGAAATTGGAAGCAACACTGGCGAAGGGATTAAAAGAACACTCGCAGAAATTTTCATAATAAGTTACAGGATCTTAAAGACCAATCACCGACAATAGTTGCCAATGCCACACAGGCATGTAGTGGTCATACACCCCCCACCCCTATTAGTACACTTCAGCCAGAAGTACCTACCTTAGATGTGCTGAAAACCAAAGCAGAAGCCTTTGCAACTACTAATATACCTCAGCCATCTGAGGAACAAAAAGAGACCCAGCCATCAGCTGTTACAGAACCTGCACATGTTTTGTCCTCAGTACAACATATGGTAACAGACCAGATGCTAGAAGACACAGCTGACTCTGAAATACCTATCCCACCACAGCCCTCAGCTGACCAAAATATGATACCCCCTGCAACTCCACTGACTGATGTTTGTTCTAATTCAGTACTTGACCCCACAGATCAGCTGATTTCTAATACCCAGGCTGTAGATCCTACATTTGAGGCTATTTGGGCAGATAACCCCACCAACAATGTTTTTAAGAAGTCAAGAATAAGGAAGCCCACATTTGTAGACAAATTGAATGGGCAATTACAGGCCAAAATGTTCACTCAGAACATCAACAGTGATTTACTTTGCCATTCCGTTCCCAGGTGGGAACCTTGTATCTTTAAGAAAATTGTTTTGGGTGCATTACTATTCAAGAACCTTTCACCTGAGATGACTGTTTGGATTTCAGGTACTTTTCACCTTCAATTGGGCTCACCCACCTTTGTAGAAGATTTTTTCCCTAGTGAACCCTTTAGCCCTCCATACTCTTATGATGTTCAGAAACTTTGGGCGTTCCTTACCCTTTTTCCCACTGTATGCCACCACAGAAAAGTGGATAGAAAGAAAGCAGATTTAATGGCTAGTTATCAATGTTTTGGGAGGGGTACCAAAATGAAGAGTAGATTGAACCCCTTACCCCCAAACGATAAGAGCAGTATTTTGAAGGCTGTTTGTTTTGGGAGGGGACCCAAGATTAAAAGCTACTTCAACCCTTTCCCATCTAATGAAAATTCACTATTTGATGAAAGGAGGAATGTCCTCAAACTAAAAATATTTGCTCTTGATATACAGGGACCCACACAATTATTCAGCCATGCCAGGCATAATATGTCAGTTCCCATTTTTTTCAGGTTTTGTACTAATAGGTAACCATTTTCTTAGTAATAAGACAGTCGATTTTGCCAGATATTTGGTTTATTTTTTCCCTTTTCCCATTTTTCATATGTGTTTTGTTGACTTCTTCATGGGGCTGAAAGTAATTTTTAAGGTTATATGGGAGCTTGAAGTTTTGCTCAACTTTGTTTTTTCTGGTGTTTACATCCATATGTTATTTTGTGACCAGCTACCTAGGGAAGTTGTTTGCCAGGCTGGGTTTGATGGGATGTTTGATACATTGGAGATGAAGCTGAGAGAGATTGTCAAGGAGGGGAAGTTGTTTGTGATAATAAAGAAGTAGATGTGCTTGTTGAATAAGGGATGGAGATTATACTTGTGTTTCTATGTTTACAAAAGAAGGGGGGGGAGGCTGGAAGAGAAGAAGTACCAATAAGGGGGAATGCTACACTATTATTACCCCTGGGCCAGGAAGCGAAGACTTGCCTGCGACCCATTATTATTATTATTATTATTATTATTATTGGCATTCCTACCCATCCACATTATTACTATTATTACCCTTGGGCCAGGAAGCGAGACTTACCTGCAGATCCCACAATATTATTATTGCCCCAACATTATTATATGCATTATGGCATTATAGGCATCGGCCCAGAGAGGAGATGACCTCAATTATATATATTACATTGGAACACGCAGGGTGACCTCATTTTGTACATGAACATAGAGGGGGTGCAGTAGGAGAGTCAGAGGACATACCTGGTACATCCCATAGATGAGCGTGACACAATTCCCCATTCCCCACACTTTGAGAGTGACTGTACAGGAACAGCACGAGCCCACCACATTTTCCCTATAGGCGCCACTGTCGTTGTTCACACATACATTTAGGATTAAGAAAAACATAGAACACATAGTGCATCAACATACTCTAAGGAGATTAGCGCTGACACAACTGAGTTGTTTACAAGTAATGTACTTTCTGCGATATGATTTCGAGGTGGATTTTAGTTTTGTTTTTCATTGTAGAAGATGGATCTGAGAACTTGTTTGTGTAGATATATTTACCCCTGTGTTTTTATAAGATGTAACATGGAGAATGCTAGGATAGGGCAAGATGATGTTCCTTGCGCCGAGAGAATTGTTGGAAGTTTATGATCATAGGAGGCATACATATACCACACACTTTTCACAACAGTGGTACCCACCATTTCTTATATATCTATATATACCCCTCACACCTTTATATGGTTTTGATTCTTGTGATCCTTTCCCTGCAGTTTGTAGGAAGTAACAATATTTACTCCACATACGACATTACACTAAGAGATTACATCCCTTGATATACACCTACCTGGGTTTATAGTAGTACCCATGTATATCGCATGAGGCGATTTACATGTCCCTATATGTAGCACATATTTCCCTATATATATATATTTTCTCAATATTCTTTCCCCCTAGGTCATAGGACCTACAGCCATTGGCTGCCCACCCTTTAAGGACCACCTATAAGTAGAAGTACTTTACCTAGATTTTGTCACTACGAACCAGTGTACTGGTTCCTCGCAACTTTGTTGCCACTATTACCCCGATTTTGTCACAGCAGTGTACTGCTGAAAGGAAACTGCGTTTCCACTAGTTTATAAGGGTTCTTTTATTATTTTAGTTTGTAAGAGTTAACTTCTATATGGTTTCTTTCAATCCTGTTAGTTTTAAGGTTGAACTTTTGTAATAATATATTTTTCCTATGAATAGCAGTCCCAATTTTTCTTGTAAAACCAGTCTGGAACTGATGGTTTTTCTTTTCAATATTGTATTTTGTTTATACACTTCCTCATTAGGTATAATCTTTGTATTTTTTATAACCTGCCCATCTTCGGATGTGGGCAATAAGAAAAAATTTTCAAGGTCTAGATCTATGTATTCATTTCCTACAATTTTTTCTTTAGTTAGTAAGTTTTCTCTTGTATGTTTAGGTTAAGTTGATACAGATAGCTTGACTCACACAGATCGTTTTCTTTTGTTTTGGATTGTTGCAGATTGACTGTCCGAGGTCCTCGGGGCTACTGCTGTGACAGGAACCCGGGACATGAACATTCTCGGCAGTGTTAGGGACCATTTTGGGTTTATATAAATTCTTACCACTACGATCTGCGACCGTGAAAGGACTTGGGCATTTAGCCTATTTGTGAGCAAAAGTGAACAGGACTTGGGAAGTGTAACCCATGATAGGCAAAAGAGTGAAAAAGTAGGATTAAGAACGTTCATGTAACGGAGGACAGAGAGAGGCAAAGCCTCATAATTTCTGTGAATAACACATGATTTTGCTCTTGTAAAACACATGTATTTTTTTTTTTCTCTTTTTCCCTTGAAAATTTTAGGTTTAAGATGTTGTTTTTTATTTTTTTTTTATTGGTAATCTTGTAACGATTTAGGTTAAGAACCATTATTTTCGGAACATGATATTGATCCATTTGTCCATTTATATGGAACTTGTGATAATTTTTGAGATTTTTGTAATGTTTGCATACTTATAATGTTGATATTTTGCATTTATATATGATTTTGACATTGATGAGTTAAGAGTGTGAGTGAGTGAACGTTTCAGTATTTTTGTAAATTTTAGTATGAATGGAGATCAGAGCAACCGCTTAGGTTTAGGATAGGTTTAGTTTTGGGAATTTTCCAAATTTTTGGGAGTTTTTTAGTAATTTTTGGGATTCTTAAATTTCTTTTTGGGTTTGCTTTCTTTTAAGATGTTCAGCCAGTTTTTGTTCCAAAAATGACTTCAATCTTCAGGGGGCATGTAAGGTATCCCTCATTATATTTTCAATATTCAGTAGGATTTTGGTCGAGTTTTGGGGGTTAACTGTAGTATCCGGTACCACAATTAAAATCGAGTTAACTACACCACAGGTATAATAAAGTGAATAAATCACACATAACTAACATAAATAAACTATAAACTGCATTAAAGCCAGGATATTTCAGTAGGAAATAGGTTATTTCACATGAGAATAAGCTTTCGATAACAGATACTAACATTAGTTGGCGAGATATTGGGAACCGATTTAAACAAAGTAAATGTTGAATAATTGCAAGTAGAATGCATAAATAAAACCCTTATCATGTTTAATACGAATCATTCCAGAGATAAATAAGTAATATCCATACAGGAAAAATCTAACCATAAAAATCTTGACAGATATCAGTTTTGGTATTTTTGAAGTGAATTTCACACAGTAAAGACAATAAAGAACCTATATTACACAGGCCTAGACTCACTATAACCATAACTTCAGAAATAAATATAGTTTAGTAGGATTTTTAAAGAAATAAACTGGATGATAAAATAACAGTCTGAAGCAGAAATGAAAATAATTCATTGTGATAAAACTTGACCATGTTAAAGCCCCAAAAGCAGCAATAATAATCCCTGAGATAGCCTAGTAGATAAATTAACAGGTTTCTGATAGTTTTAAAGCATCTAATAACCACAAGAAGAAATTATATTGAATTTTTAATACTCATTTTGCTTAAACAGTTCACATACATAATTTTGGTCTTTTAAGTAGTTTCAGGATTTAAAAAGTAGAAAAACAAGCAGTAAATAAAATAATCTTTCAATTTTAATAGGTTTTAAATAGTTTCAGTCTGTAAAATATGAAATATCAGTGAGTAAATAGACGCCGGTAAATTAATTAATTCGTCCAACTTTCAGGAATAAATTCCAGCACTTTAAAGCCATTTCGAGAGCACAAATGACATGTAAATACCAGTTCACACCCATAATTAATTTTCTAAACACATTTTAAAACATTTCACTAACCTGCTTTATGTTAATCCAATCGTAGAGTAACTGGCTATAATCACTGCACATATAAAATGCTTCTACACCAATTGTAAAAACTGCCACACAATATAAAGTAGAGAATAAATTAAAACAGTCCGAAAGTGAAGTAAATTCAATTAAATCTGATAGTTTCCAACACTTTAAGTATTTTTAAATATAGTTTTAACACGTAAAAATTGAACACCCAGTTTTGGCAATTTATCATTCAATAACCTACTTTGATTCCGGGATAAAAATTAGTTTATCATAAAAATCCATTCTTTTAGCTTCCTACAGATTAATTTCAAGTTATAAAAAGCCATAGAACCGATGTTATAGATTTTCTTATTTTTCTTGACACCCAACACACGTGCAAATCACTAAACAATTTATTGTGTCTCAGTGGTAACAGCTACAGAGACAAGATAAACTTCAAAATGCGCAGTTAAATCCAGGCTATACTTTGATAATTTTTCCAGCTCAATAATCCATAAAACTACAGAGTTATTCCATGAAAACTAAATAGTAGCCACAACTGATTGTTTGGAATTAACGGTTTTACCATAACTCAACTGACTTAAACAAAGTAGATATTTCGGGAGAACCTAAAATTGAGAATAATATTTTAAGCTTACTTTCACATCGATAATTACAACCAATTTTAAAAATAACAAAATTTTGACTAAAGCTGTAAGACTTGCAAAAATCAACCATGTCGACAAGTTTTCGGAGAGGAAAAATTAACACAATATTCAGGCACTAAACACTTCATCTAGTAACACCCATCACTTTTACCATTTACTTGCTGAGATTAACCTAGTATTAAGGAAGTTATTAGATCAAACAGTAGGGTATGTTTAGGAGCGCGGAGGTACACGGTAGAAATACGTCAGCACGCGAGCAACTCCTATATAAGGAAACTGTGATAGGACACCAGTACGCCGATAGAACAGTCTCGATGTTGAAGCGCGTGTGAGAGCACGTTCGGGTCTCGCGCGGTTTTGGTTGAAGGGGTTCATGGGTAACCTACATCATGGCGTCGGGTGTGGTTGACTGACCTTGTTAGAACGCGTAGTGGCGGACATTTTGAAAATTTGGAGGAACATGTGAATTTCAAACTTTTGTTCTGTTTCAACTTGGGGAGAAGCGGTTTAATGCTCTGGAATCTCAACTTGTAATTTTTGGAGACGATTTCAATCCGATTGCCTGTGCTAACAGTGATTATAACATTTATGTGAAAAATTTTGGAGAATATATGACTTTTTAATTTCGACTTGAGACTTTCATTTATTAGCATACTACCTTTCTTGCAGAAGGTTAAACCTGCAAGTGGCGACTGTGATCATTTGAACTGTTAGCAATATTAATTTTACACGGTTTCATAACTTTAGAATATCTTGGACGACATCTGGTTCAGGTGACTTAGCCGATACCTCAACCCCAGTACTCGGCTACGCCCTGACACCTGCCCAGTTAAGCTTGTTATCAAAAGTAATGCCAAGATATTTACATTTCAAGTCTACAGCAAGCAATTCTTTCCTCAAATTTATCAGGAACTAAAAAGTACATTGAATAAATTAAACTATAAGATATTAAAATCAGGAAAATCTGAGTAAAAATAATGTACCATGCACAAGAGAACAGTATTTCCTCATGGGAGTATACTAAATGCCAAGAACAATCCAGCTTTTCCCCTGCAGGAACATACTGAAAGTCGAGAACAATCCAGCTCAAGCTTAGCCAAGACAATAAATAGGAGATCCACGTTTCCTTGTGGTGGACGGTCTCAATCTAACAATCACACGGTTTGTGTCATATCGAGATTGTTAATTTCAAAATGTAACTACTAAAAGTTTAATTCTGTCATCTCAGAATAAGGTTGTGAACGTTATCGTTGATTTCAAGCAAAAGTTTAAACTAAATTCAAGGGAAGAACCTTTTTAAAATGTAGTCAATGGTAGCAATGTTTAAACATTGTGTTGAACATTTCACATAGGGATTAAGCTTTTCGATAATTTACCACATAATATAAAAGCAACATTAGAAAGGGATAATTTTGAGGAACTGTTGATGGAATATCTTCAATACCACTCATTTTACTCTGTAGAAGAATATTTGAATTATATGAAGTAATTTAATGTAAATATCTTAATTTATTATTGACATGTCTGATGTCATTATGTATAATGTACAGTATATGATTAGAGGACAAATAAAATGCTACCTCTACTATTAAAAGTATCATAGAGCTCGCTCTAAACTTTGGGGTGCAAATCTAAATATATTTGCAAGAGTGTATGCTTTTAACCAGTATTGTGCTTTGAAGCTTAAATATATACAATTACTACCAACTGTGATTTTCATTTCATCTTTATATGACCTGTCAGCTATTGCAGGTTATTTAATAGGTTGGCGACCATTTTAAAGAACTCTAGCATCTTCCAGAAAAGATATCAGTAATACAGGCATCATGATCATGTTTATAAGTAATGTTTGAACCATAAGAAAGCACAACTTTGTAACAACAGCAAAGCGAAACTGACTTACACCTGTAACATATGTTGGCAGATTGTTACTGGCTCCTAAAGTAACCTGCATTAATTGTTTGCTGTTTAAACATTAATGTTGAAAACTTTCAAAGCAATAACAAAGGCACAGGGCAAATATGAAGGTTTAAGACTTCTAAGAAACTCAGAACCATCAGACTGTTATAATCACACTTCTAATTATTGTTGCATCAAGATTACAATAAACATTCAACATCAAAGCCAGTACTCAGCTGCTCTCGAGGAAACTGTGCTGATGATACAATAATACAAGTACAAGGAATAAAGTCATTGTACCTAGTTCTTTATTACTGCAATTTCCAAATATAACTAACGCAAGTAATGTACTGTATCATATATAGAAATGAAATTTATGTCTGTAAAATAGTAAATGTTTTTAGAAAATATATATGCATTTGGATAATTGACATTGTGGATGATTGATGTTCAGATTATTTGTGTTCTCCTGTAGTAAATAAATACTTGAAGCTAATAAAACATGAAAGAGGGGGTTTGTAACAAGAGTGTTGAGAGCACAGAATCAACAAACTATTTTGGGACAGGGACCAAACAGGCAGAGAATACGTTAGCAAGCGAGAGAAGGAGTGGAGTGGACAGGCTGCATTGAGGAATGGTTTCTGATGTAAAATGTGACAAAGAAACACATGATTGGCCAATAGGATCATGTGATAACAAAACGAGTTGTGACTGGCTGGAAGGGCTAGAAGTTAGTATAGAGTCTGGAGTGATATACAAGAGGCGATGGTTGCTTATCGTGTTGGTGGCTCTCTGCGTGCTTATGTGTGTGTGAACCATGGGTCGCATTCTGCTATGTCATAATGTGGCGATGACTGCCAAGTTCATTCTGTAGTCAGTTAATGACAATGTGCGCTGATAAAAATGTTATTCCTCTAACTGCTAACTTGGGGTCCTCAAATTGTCATATGATGCCTGACTTTATATTGTAATGCGGGACTGGTGCTGGCCTGGAATTGTGTGTTTCAAATAAACAGTTCAAATTAACCTTCTGCATGTTAATTTTCTGTAGAAGCATCTTGCCAGGGACATGTATTTTCACTGGCAATCCTGATTATCTTCCTGAATCCTGGGTGGTGAACTAATCTGTGAAATCTTTCCCAGAGCCAGACAGTATTATTCCATTTCCTACCCAACACGGTCCAAATTACCTCCATCAACTATTATAAATTCCATAACCAAATTAAGGCACTGAAGAGTCCTTTCTGAAAGGCTGAAGAGGAGTAGCAACAAGTATGTGGGCTGGCCACAAGTAGCAGTGCATATATCATACCAGTCCGCACACCTACACATATTTAGTCATTACAGATTGCATCAAGGAAGGTAAAGAGTAATGCGTAAAATATAAAACCAGTTATAAAACTGTTGTAGGTGAAGTAGAATGGAGTAATAGAATTTAGTAAATTAATAGAGATACAAAAATCACCGGTAGTTATGGGGGTGGACTCTTAGTTGAAAGAAGAAGTACTAAATAATTAGGTTTTCCCTGACGGTTATAGAGTGTACTTCATCAATAAAGGAATAAACGGTGGATTTTCCATTCTGATTAGCAAAGATTACTACAGTTCACTGATGTTCATAGACCATAACGATGAATTACTCAGGGTAAATTAGGGTTTTTTGTTGATTTGTGGAAAAATGAATGATGGAGATTAGGTTCTTAGAAAAAGGAAAGTCTTATTCAAAGTTGAGAGCTGAGTGTAGAATGGTTGTTATGTATGGGGACTTAAATTTAGCAGGTGTTGACTGGAATGGAAATATGACTGAACAGAGTTTTGCAAGTACCTTACTAAGGTAAGTGGTTTTACACAAGTGGTATTCCTAATAAAGTCTGTAGATAACCTTATGGGGGTTTCAAGTAACTGAAGGAATAAGTGCTCATGAAGCAGTCATGAAGGACATAACAGTGTTTACAGAGGAAATGATTGTTGTGTCCACTATTTGGACCTACAGAAGAAGTGCAAAGAAGAAATGACAACAGTTTATCATCTGTTTATGTTCTTTAATAACTGATTGACACAATAATCATTACATTTTTGGAAAGAAGCGTGAACATTACTGCTCTCCAAAACATTTACTATCCTACATTGCTACTGCCTCTTCCACATGACAGACCACTTTTCAGCATTCCATCAAACCTTCCTCCTCCAATTTACATCATTTCAATTGGCTGTGATCAACCCAATGAAAATGAACCTCATTCAGTTGTTTCAGATAACCCATCAAGTACTGTTGCACAGTGACCTACTCACAAACACAAGATGTCCAGGGACAAATCCTCAGAAACCAAACCGCAAAGGCAAAGAACCTCCCAACCCCTTCACTTTCCCCCCCCCCCCCCCCCCCTCCACCCAACTGAATGTGGAAACAGAAGTGGCAGGAGCAGCTTGGTTCCTTACAGATTCAGTAAAAAAGTGTCCAAAATTTGGGTATGATCATAAAAAGGCAGATACTTCAGTACTGGACAGACATTTCAGGGGAAGGTACAGTATGTGGAGGGACAACGCAAATAGGAAGATGAGCAGACTAAAGAGGTAGGTGGGAAGAGAACACAACAGAGTTAAGAGACACTTTGAATCCACTAAACAAAGAGTTAATAGCAGCCAAGAGAGAAGCTAATGGTTGATTTATGAAAAATATTTCAAGTACAGGGGGACTAATGAATGATAAATCTGTAAATTTATATAGCTACTGTTAAAAAACTCAATGGAAAGAAAAGTATTCAGACAACTGTAGATAGATATGGAGAAGAGGATTTGAAAAGGGCAGGGACATAATTGGTTTGATGATACCATTAGAGAATGGGGGTCAGATGACTTTACTCATCATTGGCGCGGTTAGATTTGGTGCCTGGTTTTATGATCACATGTCCTTGCTGATGCCAAGCATTTTATAACTACTGCCAGGTCATGCTATGTAGTAAAGGAGGAAATGAAGTTTTGCCATCTGTGTAACTGGGTGTAATAAATGTATTTTTCGTTTTTGAAATGTGTATTTTGTGAGGCAGAGATTGAGGTCCATCCTGGCATTCACCTTGATGTCTGTGGAAAAGCACTAAAAAACTACAGTCAGGATGGCTGGCACATGAGAAGTGGGGCTCATGGCTGACCCCATTGTACCACTGCATTCCAGTGTGCTGCACCTCAGTGCTATGAACCACATTGACAGGTTGACCATTGTTCATGGATGGGAGGGTGAAAATTACATAACTAGAAATGAGTAAACAGTTAAAAAAAATCCTGTGGATATTATGAAAGAACTAAGAAAGCTAAAAAAAAAGAAGAATAAAAAAAAGAAGTATGAAGTGGTCTTGTAGCATGAATATGACTGCAGATGTACTAAATATAGGTGGGGTCAACATTGTACCTTATCTTATGACATTAGTCAGATTGAGTCTGGAGACTTGCTGAGGATTAGATAAGTGCACAGTAGTATCAGTCTGTAAATGAGGGGTGGCTAATAGTTTTTAAAATTACAAGCTTATTAGTTTGACATCAGTGGCAGGTAAATATAAGAAGAGAGTGATCTGCAACCACATCAGAAATGGATATAGGAAAGAAACTGGTTTGCCAATAGGGAACATGGCTTCGGGGAAGGAAATTCGTGTGAATCTTAGTTAGTGGGTTAGATACAAGATACTTCAGATGAAATGGACAATGGAGGCTAAGTATATAGTTTACTGCTTGATTTTTCCAAGTAATTTGACAGACTGAGCCACAAAGTGGTGTTAAATAAGGTAAAAAA
>JARYHS010001671.1:0-15063 GCA_031002005.1 Vandiemenella viatica | reverse complement strand
CAAGTCACGTCCGTTCATCAGCTCGTCTTGGACAGAAGTGATGTCTAAAAATGGCTCCTTCTTCTTCCTCGGTCTAGTTGCTCGCCACATGTAAAAGAACTCCACGGAAATTAGTATTGTAGACCCCAATAAGTGTTCAGGATTGGCTATCTACACATTTCCGTCGTCACGTGTTAATATCATGCGTCGCATTCGCCGTCTCCTTCGCGCGTTTCCTACGTGGCCTTCGGGGTAGTAGCGGGGTAGGGGTAGGTCACCGCCCGATTTCGAACGGGACTCAAGCCGGGCTGTCCCGGCGCCATCGAGTCGCCTCGCCTGCTCCATTGTTCCTCTCTCAAACCGCCGAAATGGCAGTTTCTAGCCTTCGATATTCAACCCTTCTGAGCCACGCGTTTACAGAAAAATTGATTTACAATAAAATATACCTTTGGCCGCCCTGGTTTTACATACATTTAACCTATCCAGACAACCCTCATTATTTACAATTAATTACACGTTGCAAGATTAAATAATTAATAAATTTGAATATAATAAAAAAGAAAAAAAGGAATTATGAATATAATTAATAATAATTTAATTATATTCATTGTGGGTGACGCTGTCACACCACAATATACCTGCTACCCAATCAAAATAAAATTATGCCAATAATTTTATTTGAACTATTGTAACCCTACAGTTGCATCAAAATCATTGCCTACACTATAGTTTCATGGTTCCAGCTCACTCGAACTATCGCATACATGTGACCTCTTTATTTATTTTTATTTATTTAAAGGTTTATTTAGCCTGGCAAGATTAGGGCTGTCAAGCCCTCTCTTACATCATACCAGGTGTTTACAATAAATAATATACACCTTACACAAACTAACAATATACAACACTTATATAACATTTGGCAAAATTTAGGTTTAAGAGCAATATTATCAAAAAATCAATCCTAATAATATTTATGAGTAAATACAAACTAAAATCTTAATAGTATCGTTCTTAACTAGTTAATATTTAATGGTATAAACTAATGCTAGTGGAAGTTAAAGAAGTAAATGGTACAAACTTAATACTAGTAGAATGAAGAAACAAGACAAACTAATAATAGGGAAGGCAGAATAAGAGGTGGACACTGTATACATCAATATTATTCAGATCAAAATTAAGTTATAAATAGAAGGATTGGTCTTTTAGCTAGTGCTCCAATAAGTAATGGTTTTCAAATGAGTTTTAAATGGGCCGATTTTTGTGGTAGTTCTAATTTTCAGGGGAAGATCATTCCACAGTCTAGCCGCTGAAATGAAGAAGGAATTGGCTAGGGTTTCCGAGCTGTGGGAGTGGATGGTTAGTATGTTTGAGTTCAGGGATCTGGTATTAATAATATGAGAAAGTCCTAGATATGAGATATTGAAACAAAGGTAGGGCGGGAGTTTTCAGATGTATGAGGCGGTGAAAAAAGACATAGAGTGTGGAATCGTCGTCGATCCCAAACGCGCAACCACTGTAAGCGGTCGTATGAAGGTGAGACGTGGTCGTACAGTCGTAGGTCACAGATGAACCTTACACAGGAGTTCATAACAAGTTCAAGTTTCCTTATGTCTGCCGAACTCAAATTTTTGCTGAGCAACGTCACAGTAATCGAGATGGGGTAGCACCAGAGTCTGCACCAATTGCTTTTTCAAATGAGTGGGGATGAATTTCTTACATTTTAAATATGTAAATACGACACGTGACTCTGGTTAACATAAATAATGAAATGTCTTATCCTAATATAACCGAGCGTGGCGGTGTAACGGATAGCGTTCTCGCCTCGCATTCGGGAGGACGGCGGCTCGATCCCCGTCCGGGCATCCAGATTTGGGTTTTCCATGGTTTCCCAAATCGCTCCAGGCAAATGCCGGGATGCTTCCTTCAAAAGGCCATGGCCGAATTCCTTCCCATTCCTTGCCCCCATCCTTGCCCCCATCCTTTCCCCGTCTCTAAAGACCACGCTGTGAGAGACGTAAATACAATAATAAAAAAAAAAAAATCTTATCCTAATATGCAAAGTAAAACATCATAAAACATTGACAGGTACATAGATGTAAATGAACGACAAAATAGATCTGTTCAATCAATAAACAAAATGATGTAAGCACAAGATATTAACATTAAAACTAGACAACTCAATTAATTATTTACAACGGGCTATGCAAATCTAGCACATGTGTTGAAGTTAGATATAGCAACAACAAGAATAAAGAATGCACCGAATGTCCATTATCAAGGCCGACACAAGTATGCCGAAACCACATAACATGAAATCAATGGAAAAGAAAAATCTTCCGCGAATTTACATAATTTAATCTTCCGCGAATTTACATAATTTAATCCATACAATACAAAAGAAAGACGGTTCTCGCAAAATGAACTATATTATGCTTTCCAAACTACACTCGTAGCAAAGACATCATAGCGGTGAAACCAAGCGATCAGCTGTTTCCACTTTGCCCGCTCTTGTTGTTGTCAGTAAGCGCTGTCCCGTTAAGCTTGCGGCTTCAGGCTACCTGTTTCTCGTTTA
This sequence comes from Vandiemenella viatica, assembly GCA_031002005.1. Classification (NCBI taxonomy): domain Eukaryota; kingdom Metazoa; phylum Arthropoda; class Insecta; order Orthoptera; family Morabidae; genus Vandiemenella; species Vandiemenella viatica. The sequence goes on along the minus strand of JARYHS010001671.1, from coordinate 12,512 downwards.
ACCTGATTGCAATCCTTCCAGGAAAACTGGCGGTCGGCACAGCTGCTAGTCCAATCAGCTGAGCGTCCTTTACCTGTTCTCGCTGCGTTAGCGCTACGCTTGTTAGGCAATTACGTGTCTCAAGACTGACACTCTTACTTTCTAAACATATGCTCTACGTTATTACCTAACTAAATGTACATTGATCCTTAAGCTATATTTACAAACATCCGTCCAGGAACTTGTAGCCTATGCTGTGTGAAACGGGCGCAAATTCCGGGCATTATGCGGGCCGAGCTCCGTTCTGCCGTCGGTCAGCATGTAGCAGTTTGGGGAGATAATCCGCGCTACTGAGAACGGTCCCGAATACAGCAGAAAGAATTTGGAAATTAATTTCCGCTGTGCGTCAGACGGGGTCATAGTCCTAAGTAGCACCTGCTGCCCGACGCTAAACGTTTGCGTCCCGCAATCCGTCGTGCTTGCGTTGCCGCTTCGTAGCTTTCTCTACCAAGAATTCATGTGCTTTCTTGATGTCATCCTCGGGATTCTTCTCGGGTTGATCCTTAAATTTTACATTGATACGAATCAGACGCAGTCTCATCCCGCACGAAATGATCGCGAGTTTCTCATTAGCATCGGCATAGCTTTGCTTTGACTGTGGTGCTGTCGTCAAGTTTCTCGTCAGTATCGGCATAGCTTGGCTTCCGTGCTGGCGTCAAGTTTCCTTTTTCCCGCATTTTGTCGGTTGGGTTCTGTGGTATGAGATTTTGCTCGTCAGCTGATGCGCATATAGCTCTTCCTCCGTTATTCAAATTGCCTTCGCGTTCCGCGGTGTCTTGCATTGGTTTGGAACTATTTATTCCAAGGCTCTGCTCACAGGCCTCATGTTTCCAATGCAACACCTCCGGAACAAATTTGTCACCGTCTTATTTCCCCAATCCATAATGACTTGACGTTTTGCTAAGAGGTCGCATCCAACGATCACATCTTGCGTCAAACCGGGTACTATAAGTAGTGGCAACATTAACTCGCTATTCGCGACTTTCACGGGGATTAGCGCTTGCGTGCTAACGATCTTTTCTCTCTTTCCTATTGCAGGAACCACCGTAACTTGCGTTGTGGGAATTACTTTTAGCCGCGGATTCTTATCTTTCAAGCGTAGCAGAAATTTCTTAGACATTACGGAGACAGACGATCCCGAGTCAATTAAAATATTCGCCCGTATGCCATATGCAATAATATCTACACGGGGACACTTCGCGCGCGCCATGAGGCTGTCGCCGGATACCATATCTTCTTCTTCGTCGATATTTTCCGGTCCTTCGCCGCGCCAATATTCCAAACTGCCGAGGCAAATGCTGTCGGCGTTTGCAGCGTCCCCCGAAAAATCTCATTGTGACGGCGGGGAGTTAGACGCGTTGTTAACGCCGCCCACATTCTTCTCCGTCGCCTTTTCACATATTTCCGGTTCCGCGTTTTCAATCGAGATCGCGTTCACTGGAAATTCTTGTGGATACGCGGATCGGTTGTTTCCCGACCGCTGATGATTTTTATCATCCTTCCATTGTGCATTTCCGTTCTTCCATTTCTTCCCTCCATTACGATTGCCGGAATTTTGATTGGAGATTTCCCATTCTGTCCATCAGCATAGGAAGCTTTATTGCCGCCCTGCGGTCGCTTAGACTCGCTTTGCGCCTCGCCATGGTTTCGTTCCGCGTCTTGTCTCGCTAGATTATCGGCCATTTTCCCGATTCTATCTAGGTTACCGACGGTTTCTAGCAGTTCTGGTATCGTACGAATGACCACGAGGTTAATGAGTGACTGCACTTGTGGACCAAAGTGCGCGATCACCATCTCTATGAACTCTCCGTCCGTCATTTTGTCGTCGAATTGCCTACATTGCACCAGCAAAGTTTTCACGTAGCTTTCCATCGAATAATGCCACTTGGGAATGTACCTTCCTTGGTACAGCTTTATCCTCGCCTGGTTTCTGGATCTTTTTCGACCAGAAGGTCTCAAGAAACAGGACTCTGAACTCGGCGTAAGATAAGTTAGTTTCGGACGCAATTTTCAGCCAGAGTCTGTCTGTTTCTGAAAATGATTCCTCGACCAACACAAGCTTCATGGAATCAGGCACTCCTTTGATTTCAAAATACCGCTCCATTTCGGTAAGATAAATCCTAGGATTTACGTCTTTGCGGGACCCAAAACGTGCAACTTAAGCTCGATATTAGCTGCAGCGTACTGTGCGTAATTCGCGTGAACAATACTCCCGCTAGCGTTGGAATTACTCACTTCCTTCACCTTGGATTCCAACTGCGCCAGCTTTGAGTTGGTGTTCTGCACGAGTGTTTGCTGTGACGCTTGCAAATCCTGTTGTGCCGTTTGTACTTGTTCAACCGAACTTGTGACCTCCGACATCTTTGCATTTACAGCCTGCAAGCTTCGTTCAGTATTATCCTTAATCTCGTGGACAAATTCCGAGATCTGACCGAGACTCTGGTGGCTTTCTTGCCGCACGTGCTCGACAGATTTTTCGGTCGCGTCCAAACGCTTCGAGATTTCCGCGCTTGATTCCTGCAATGCAGTGCATGTTGCCTGAATCGTATCTGTGCGTCTCTCCAACACTGAAACATTCGCTCGCATCTCCGATTTGAATGCACTCATTTCACGGGTCATTTCCTAGCGAAAAAACGGACAATTTCCCGTCCATGCCCTTCAATAAAGCACTTTGTGATTCAAATTTTTGACTTAACTCCTCCCTTAATGAGACGGAACTTTGGCTTTGTGCATCTAGACGCTTGTTTATGTCCTCCCTCAATGAATCAGAATTTTGACTTTGTGCATCTAAACGCTTATTTATGTCCTCCCTCAATGAATCAGAATTTTGACTTTGTGCATCTAAACGCTTATTTATGTCCTCCCTCAATGAATCAGAATTTTGACTTTGTGCATCTAATTTCTGATTTTGCGAAGCTATTTGTTTACTTAACTCCGCCAGCATGTTAAATAGCAGGTTTTGGTCTTGGGGTTGTGCGGTCGCGGGTGGCAATTCTACCGTTATTTGCGACGCACGTGTTTCAACTTCTGCCCGCATGGGTGGATTTTGAACGGTTTCATTGTCTGGGGTTGGAAAAATTCCTAACTGTTCCCCATCTAATGATGCATTTGAATGGATGCTACGCGTACTAGGAGTATCATTACACTCTTCGTTCGCCAACGGCATTTCGTGTACTTCCGGTGCTTGATCCATCGCGTTAGTTTGCTCGGAAATGTTACGAATAATTGATCGATCTGCCCTATTAATGGTGCGTGACCTCAACTTCATAGATTTGATCGTAAGATACAAAATTTCAACTCCGAACAATTTGAACAATCGACAACAAACAAAATACAACCGGCGCGATTTAACTCGAAAAGTACAGCATTAAACAAATTTCGCGCATAAATCCCTTCAGCATGAAATAAAACCCATCCAAAATTAAACAACAAGGAAAAACAACGATGTTTCATGCGACACAAATACCTCAACACATGAGCAAAATCAGCATAAAGAAAAATCTTAACTTTTACCATGCATTAAAATTTCAAAAGCACTGACTCTATCTTTAATTTTAAACTAACCATGCTTGATGCAAGTGAACGAAAATATACTTGAACAACTGATTGAAATAAATCACACATTTAGATTTAAATCAAGCATGGCAAACAAAGCAAACAAATTTCAACATAAAATTTATTCTAAAATAATAAAATAAATCAACACAGGTCACATCCATGGATTTTTTAGACTTGTGAAATTCTCAAAATAATTTCGACTTGCAAAAGACCGAAACGTTGGGTGCCAATTGTATTAAAATACAATTTTGGGTGCTCAGAAAAAAGGGAGGGGGGAATTAATATTAATTCTGAAAAAATGAAAATTACATATAATAATGATGCTATAAGGGGATCTAATAGGTTACTAACTAGAACCATGAATTTCAGACACAAAATAAAACCTCATTTATTGAGTCTTATGGCCTTACAAGGTCGGGTAGTAATTAACGTTACGTTAAACACAATTAGATCAGCAAAAACAAGCAATACCCGACGTTTACAATTCGCCGGAGTAAGCAAACAAAACTGAATGAAATATCTCAAACAAGTAATAAAACAGCAAAGTTAACATTGAAATAACATGGCAACACAGGCCATCAAATTGAAGCTAACATTTTACTGTACAAAGGAAAATCCCAGGGGGCGCCGTATAAAGTGAATGAAAAGCATCAAAATTGAATGAACAAACAGCACAATGCTTAAGAAAAAAAATTGAATCGAAATATAAATTCAGCTAGCTCAGAATTTAAGTGGCGGGAGCAGAGTCTTAACCCAGGCGTCGCTTAAGGGCTCATAAGTCTGTTAAAATCCACTGAATAGTGACCGTCGTTTCTGGTACATTACCATAGAATCATCGCCGTGATGGTGAGCGACAAACACAATGCCACTGCAGCAATGGAAGCTAAATAAGCGGCTACGACCGCGTTATTAGCATAACTTCCAAATAATGGCAAGCATGCCACTCGACATCTCGCTTTTCCAAAGCAAGAAATGATCAACCACAATGATCATCAGAGAGCGTGCCGGCTGGCACGTCTGTTCACCAGCTCGTCTTGGACCCAAGTCACGTCCGTTCATCAGCTCGTCTTGGACAGAAGTGATGTCTAAAATGGCTCCTTCTTCTTCCTCGGCTAGTTGCTCGCCACATGTAAAAGAACTCCACGGAATTAGTATTGTAGACCCCAATAAGTGTTCAGGATTGGCTATCTACACATTTCCGTCGTCACGTGTTTAATATCATGCGTCGCATTCGCCGTCTCCTTCGCGCGTTTCCTACGTGGCCTTCGGGGTAGTAGCGGGGTAGGGGTAGGTCACCGCCCGATTTCGAACGGGACTCAAGCCGGGCTGTCCCGGCGCCATCGAGTCGCCTCGCCTGCTCCATTGTTCCTCTCTCAACCGCCGAAATGGCAGTTTCTAGCCTTCGATATTCAACCCTTCTGAGCCACGCGTTTACAGAAAAATTGATTTACAATAAAATATACCTTTGGCCGCCCTGGTTTTAAACATACATTTAACCTATCCAGACAACCCTCATTATTTACAATTAATTACACGTTGCAAGATTAAATAATTAATAAATTTGAATATAATAAAAAAGAAAAAAAAGGAATTATGAATATAATTAATAATAATTTAATTATATTCATTGTGGGTGACGCTGTCACACCACAGCATCGAACATCGATTTAATTGCTTAGTCTTCAGGCCGATAACCAAAATGAGTTAAACTGAGCGTGATGCAAAACCTAATATTTAGAATTATACAGGAATCAGTTGTAACATAGGCAGCACTCTAAATACAGTTAAGTACGAAGAAACATTATTGCTCATAATCCCACGACAAAAGTCAGACTTGCCACTGACCGAAAAGTATTTTCTATAATTCGAAGTGATAACAACACTCCTAAGAATTACTGGTTCTCATATTTAAATTTTCAGTTTATTGCACTTTTCCACTATTGTCACCAACCGACACCAAAAATCACAATGTTCTTCAGATTGCAGCGTCATTTTACCACGCAAGTATGTAACTGCTCGTATTTGAGTGATTGACCGATTCTTTGATAGCAAAATATGCTCCAGCGCGGCAGGGAAATTTGTTGTTGAAACGTATCCAGTTGAGTCCGGCACACACACACTCACTCACTTGCTCTCCATATTATCACATTTTTAAACTCTGACTACGACTTTACCCAGAACCCTGTCTTAATGTCTCTGCTGACTATAGCTCCCCTAGCAGCTAACAAAAGAACTATTCTGCATCCGACACTACACTTTGCTCAATAGATACTAGTGTTGCCTGCAATGTCACAATATGAACATATGAGGGCAGGCTGGAAAGAAATGCACACATGCTTGTAGAGCGCTAACGATAAGACCTTGAGTAGCGCGCCCGGTGACATGCGTAAGTAACGTTCCCCATCTATATGCATGCACAGGTTTGAAGTCGTTCAGTTTATCCAATTTATTTTGAGAAGCGGAAGTACGTAGACGTGTTCTAGGGCTATATTAACGAGAGTTAAACAGCGTGATTTTATCGAATTTTTAACTGCTGGAAAAGCGACTCCGGCTGAGATTCATCGTCGTTTAAAAGCTGTTTATGTTGACGATACTGTTGATAGGTCTACTTTAATTCGATGGGCAGTAAAATTTGGTGATTGCGAGCCTGGAAAAGCCATAATTGTCGACGAAAAACGCAGTGGATATCTCATCACTGCCACAGAAGATAAACATCGCAAACCATTCGACGATTCGATTCAAAATACTCGGTGAATCGCTCAAAAGGGTATCGTAAATCATATTGAAATATTCAAAGAACGTGTCGGCTTCATTATAGAATAATTGGAATACCGTAAAATCTGTGCTTGATAGGTACCACGCTATGCGCAACTGTAGAGGCTCTGTGAAACCTGTAGTTTGAACCGGTTCCAAAACTTTCTTATACCCCGATCTTCAGATTTTTATTATTATTATTATTATTATTCTTTTTTTCCTCTACTCAAGAGAGACCTCAAGGGTAATCATTACATCTCGGACGATGAGGTGAAGACAGCTGCCAAATCCTGGATTCGAGAAAAGTCGGAAGAATATTTCAGTGACGGAATAAGAAACTTGTTACACGTTGGGAGAAATCTGTTAACCTCAACGGCGACTTTGTTAAAAATAAATAAATGATTTTGAAGCTTAACAACTGTACTTTAATCTACTTTTTACCGGATCTTGCAATTTGTTACCATTAGTGTTCTACAATCACGTGTGGATTTCTTTTCAACCTACCCTCGTAATACATCAAGAACTAAAAGTTACGAATAGATTTGCAGAAACAGGCACGTTATACTCCGAGGCAGGACGCTAATTAATCTAAACAATTAGGTAGGCAATCCAGTGGACGCGTATTCGAGCGAAAAATGGTCGCAGAACACACCCATATACGCGCGAACGGGTTGCTCCAGTCCAAACACAAGGAATGTTATGTGACGCCGTCCACGGCGAGCGCATGGGTCGCGCGAACCTACGCCAGGGCGACGAGATCCGAGAATTTTTGGAACAAGCGAATCGCGAGATGGTCATTCAGAAACTGATTGTTTTTGTTGAAGAAAGAGCCCCTTTGTGGGATCAAAAATTACGCCAGAACCACCAGAGCAATATTCAAATGAAGCTTTGGAAGGAAATTGAAGTTGAAATGAATCTACCACATAATTAGTTGTGTTATTTATCCATTTATTTAATGATAATACGATATAATTTACTCATTATTTAACGCAGCATATACATGAATAGTATTTTTATATATTGAGATTATATTTGTTACTGTTATTTTAAAAATTAAAAAACTACTCAACATATTGGATAGATTATTTACTGCGTAGTTCATTTCCCCTACTTTTCCACAGTACCTTTTCCTCGAATTTAGCTGGAAATAATTTAGTTCTAGTTTCGCATTGTGGGCTGTCCTTTCGATTTTATTTATTTATTTATCTTGTTCCCTTTTCAAACAATTTTTTTCTCTCTCATCATTAAACTATTTCTAAATTTACCAGTATATTCTCAAAAGAGAGTTATATAATAATGAATTATAAGTATAAAATGAATTAAAAATGTGTTTCCTCGGGCGCAGATAATTTGATTAGGAACGTCCCTTATATATGTATAATTAAACTAAATTATGAAGACATTTTCTTTTTTCTAATCAATTAAGATGAAGTGTTAGCTTTTGATAACACTTATCTTTCTTTATTATATACATACATTATTCATCCATTCTTTTTTCCTTTTTTCAAGTCTTCACCGAATCGGAATTATATGATTCCAATCCAAATAATTGCACAAATTCAGAGAAAGGAATTGCTACTGCTCTTTCCCGCACAAACTACAGCGGAGAACTGCCGGCAGAGTCGCGCGAAGCTGTTTAACAGTGGAAGGGGTCTCTTCACGCCAACACAGTTCGCGCGAAAATGGGCGTTATCACTGGACTGTAGAATTGCTGTACTAATATAATGTGAAAACATTCATTTCAAGCTGATATTGTCACTTTCGTACATTTAACCCCCGCATTACTTCTCCCTGTTATTCAGTCAGTGGAATCACGTATTGTTATGTCGTACTGATACATTATAGCCTTTTTACTTACCTTGTTACAGGTGCTCAACGAGGAACTGCGTGGTATCGGGCTGTGTATGGTCAACTTGCCGGAGAGCATGCAAGACTACATGCGAGGGCTTTTCGTTCTTACGTAAGTCAACAAGAAAACAAGGATTATTAATGCTTTTAAGAAACAAACGTGCCGATTTGAAACATTTCCCCATAATACTGCCAAAAGAATGTATCGCTTGAATCTTTTCTTTCAAAAATCTTACAAAACATTATCCATTCTGAAACGGGGCGTGTTTGATATAAAAACTACAGTAATACCAGGAAAAGTCGTATTTTCACTGTAAATAATAACAATGACGCATTGACTATCGGTTTCCATTCGAGTTTATTCCTTGTTTGTCTAGAAACTCAATTTATGTAAACGTTGTGACATTCTCTTTCTAACAGCATTTATTAATAATTAACAATTTATTAATTAACTAGTGTAAGCCCGTGACCGTTTATTGTGTAACGTCACAGGTCTAGAATAGTTGCAGTTTTTAAGGTCAAAGATTATGACATGTTGACCTGATCTGACAAAACACGAACTTCACCTGAGTTCTACCATTAGAGAGAATAAAGTCTCCTGAGCTTGAAGAACTCAGATGTATTAATAGGCCTATTAAACACCGAGAGGGAAGATCGCGCTATCTTGTAATTTTTAAAAGATTGTAGATTCGAATTTGCTGAAATACAAATTTGGTTTGAATTTGACCGTAAAAGTTCACTCTGCAAAATTTGAAGAAATCCTGTTTGCTTCGAAAACATCACGTAATTTTTTTATTGAGGCTGGGCAAACATTCATAATTTTTAATCATAGTGTCTGTAACGGCCAGAGAACTTAATATAGATTCCAGATTATTAAACAGTTGAACAACTCAGAAGAAATGAATTGCCAGAATACTCGATTCGGTAACATATTTCGTCTGGTGTCCACTTTAAACAACCTAATAACTCACAAACATGAACAAAAACTATTAACGAAAGTGGTCAGTAAAACAGGAAAAAAGTAAATAAGCTATAAGCAGCATTAGCACAAGTTTTAATGAAATTGAAATTACGTCTAGGCCGAAATGACATTTGCAACTAGTTGTTTTAGCAGAGATTATCAGTAGTTTAAGTTTTTAATGTTTTTATGTTAGTTTCATTAGCGAAATATTACTGAAAAGTATTCAATGTTCCACGTTTTTTCAGCCTTAAAGTTTTTCTGTATGTTTTAAGAATAAAATTCTACGAATGGCAAATTTAATTACTGCATTCTGGAAAATAATTTCATAGCAGTTGCTTAGCTATCAAAATGTGCGCTTAACCTTTAATTACAAATAATTCTGGTCGCTATTAATTTCCGAGTGAAGGCTATCAAGGTGAGTGAGTGAGTGTGCTTACGAAATTATGTAGTAAATTATTTACTAATTAAAATTTATTAATAGCAAAAGAAGGCGCATATAAATATATTTATGTCAATAACATCAGCATTTTGAACGGCACGTTCATGGCCTGTTTATCGAAACTTGACTACGTTCCATTTGGCGACCACAAAAAACTTCCAGATCTTCCAGATTCACCTGTGGCAAAAGAAAACTGGCTGCTGTTAATCCTCTCAAATAATCCCCGTGCATGTGTACCTGGGTGTGCCAGGTTAAAAATTCAGGACTGAATGGTTACTGTAAAGCTCATTTTGGGTTTATGAATTTTATTCGGATTTTTAGTTAGATGAAATATTTTGTAAAGTTATTTCAGCCTCAAGTCAGAACAACAGTATGCAAGCACGATCGTCAGCAAGAGGAGTTTATTGGTAAAACGCTGACGGCTGACTAAGGGGACATCGCTCCGTTTAGTGACGCAAAACCGATCTTACGAGCGAGCACAGCGAGCCATATCCGCTTTCACTTTGTCAGTTGTTACCAACCAGTCCCTACGGACTAATTGCTTAGTTAAACCGTGTCTCAATAGCTTGTCTCACCACCACGCATCCATCATCTCAATTCGCCATTCAATCGGTAAGTTAACATTCTCTAACAGTCAGCCTACGCCGCCGAGACTGCCTGTGATTAATATTTGTAGAGGCTATCACGCTCTCAACTGTATCCTTACAGTCTTTAGTGGTCAATTAAAGGAACTCTGAAGACGATAGTCACCTACATTATTTATTACCTAAAATTTCGGCTATGTAATCATTTTTCCCTGGCCTTTCCCTGCCTAAACCGGTTCTCCAAACGTAAGTAATGGAGTGGTGTCATTGATTCCAGACAATTAACGTATTTGTTTAACCCACAAGTCATTGCTTTGATCAGCGGAATATCAAGATGCCTCTGAAGACGTCAGACGACATCTTCAAGAAAGAAGATAGTACAAGAAGAATAGAAGATTTAGCAATGGCCCCGAAGGTCAGTAAACTCCCACCCAAAAGTCTGCTTCCATCAAAAGCCCATAAATTCATCCCTCATCCACTCAGGCCACTTGATAACGTAAGATTCGGCACAGGGGGTACAAGCCGTCCATTTACATAATATCAGACATTTTATACTATCTCAGACCCCTGATGCGTTGCATTACACATATTATTATTACTATATTAGATAGTGCCGATCGAAAAATGCTCTAAAAATTATTGGATCAATGTCTATAATATAATAATAATAATAATAATATTCATCAGTCTTAAGAAGAACTATCATGTGAAACATGTACTGTACATGGAGCGAAAATTAACAATAATCTGTGCAAATAACTGACATTTTGAAGAGGCAGGTATCGACATTTTTATGGAGAAAATAGTGCACAGTGAATCTACATATATTGCTTGATTCAAATGTTAAATTTAAATTTAGCTCAATCATTTTTCATTTGTTAAAGGTATATTTTTTATTTACGCTTCCTAATTATTTTAAATGTAAGACTCGGTAAAATATCAAAAAATACAGTTTCATGATGACCATAAAAAAGTTAGTTATAAAACATCCTTAAAAGATTGATTTAAACATGAATTTTCCTTGCATAAATTTAGTATCAACGAACTTTTTAAATTACACTGAACCAATGGCCTCAATAAACGATTTATTTGCTTAATATGTGTCTTGTTGTGCTTGATATCAAATCAAAGGAAATCTGATATGCAGTGATTGTAAATATTTTAATAATACTTACACTAGTAAAATTAATAGTGCGCTTAGATTTCTGCGTGGCACCAAGTATTTTCAATTCACAATGAAATGCGCCGCTATATTATGAGAATCAGAGTTAAATTCCGCAACTTTCACGCCATATCAGGTTCATAATTTGAATAACTGTGTTCCTTTCCTAAACATTTATTTATCGGCGTTTTTTAACCCAACAATGTCTTCTCATTAAGAGAGAGAGAACACAAATTTCCTACAAATTTTGTGGTGAATATTACTGCCCCCACCCTTTCCAAAAAATACGTTTCCAGTTGAATTTCTTCAATTTTCAAAAATTCCGCCTCAATCTTGTGACGTGTTACTCTTCTTTATTTGTATTCATATCTTCCTTTATTTTTATTTACGTCACAAATTTATAACAAAGTTTGTTTATATTTTCCACTATTTGAATGGCGTTACTTGTTGTTATGAGGGAGAGTGTTAATATCACTGAAATGTTCACTCCTTAACGATAATCTTTTTTTTTTTATCCTTATATCTCCAAGATATTCAGTCTCAAAAAATTCAGCTTTACTCTGGTATGAGAAGAAATTATAGATAGAGTAATAATGTTCATCTTCCGTTCTCTTGCCAACGTGTGGCAACCAAGACGGCATTTATGTTTAACGGGTTGCGTGCAAAGCCGGCGTTGTACTTTCTCGGTACTGTTATTTTTATCGAATTCGCAGGAAAGCTTAGTAGACAGTAATGTTACAGTCTGAGTATCGAGACCTTCATTTTCAACGAGGTCAAGTTCATGTCCTATACTATTTCAAACCTGCATTATATCAAAATTGTAGCTTTTACTGTTGTAATGACAAATAAGACTCGTGAAATTCGGATATTTTAGATTATAAATTGACCTACATCAAACAAATGTACGTGAAATTTTTAGAAATTATTTTTTTATCTTGAAGATCATAATTAAAATAATAGTTTCTAGCAGAGTGTCGTATCAAAGGATTGATTTCTGTTCCTCAAAGATAATTCGTGATAAATTTATCGGAAGATGCTTTGTTACATACTGGACTATGTTAAGTGTGTGTGGTGCTTTAGTAAAAATTATTCTCATTACATTTAATTTCCCAATACGAGGGTAGTGGAAATTATTGTAATCATTCAGATATCAGTTCACGAATTAGC
>JARYHS010001669.1:0-36691 GCA_031002005.1 Vandiemenella viatica | reverse complement strand
TCACTTCATTACTATCAAATTATGGTCCGAGTCTATGTCTGCTCCTGGGTACGCTTTACAGTCCAGAACTTGATTCCTGAATCTCTGTTTGACCATGATATAATCTAGCTGATATCTGCCTGTATCCCCAGGACGTTTCCAGGTGTATATTCTTCTTGCATGGTTCTTAAACATTGTGTTCGCCACTACTAGCTTATATCTTTCACAAAATTCTAGCAACCTGCTTCCTCGCTCATTTCTTTCTCCTAGACCAAAACTTCCTACAATATTCCCCTCTTTTCCTTCTCCCACTATTGCATTCCAATCACCCATGATTATTAAATTTTCCTCCCCTTTCACATATTGGATTAATTCTTCGATTTCAGCGTATATTTTTTCTATTTCTTCGTCACCTTCCTGTGACGTGGGCATATATACTTGTACTAATGTGGTTGGGACGGGCTTAGTTTCTAACCTCATCAAAATAATCCTGTCACTAAACTGTTCATAATAACTCACCCGTTTCCCTACTTCCTTGTTCATTACAAATCCTACACCAGTGACTCCATTGACAGCTTGTGTGCTAATTATCCTGTGTTCCCCAGACCAGAAATCTTGTGCGTCCTTCCATTTAATCTCACTAATCCCAACAACATCTAACTTAAGTTGTTCCATCTCCCTTTTTAAGTTTTCTAACCTACCTGCCCTATTCAGACTTCTAACATTCCACGCTCCGACTCGTAGAACGTTTCTATCCATTCTGATGACTCCTCCCTGAGCAGTCCCCACCCGGAGATCCGATTGGGGGACTATTTTACCTCCGGAATATTTTATCCAGGAAGAAACCATCATGATATATGTAATTTGAGAGGATTACATGTCCTCGGGATACCCTTTGGGTCTTTAATGCAGTGGTTTCCCGTTGCCTTCTGCATCCCCATGCCGTTGATCATTTCTGATTCATCCGCCTTTAGGGGCCGTTTCCAACCCCAAGGGCAAGAGGGTGCCCGGAAGCGCTCCCCGCTCTTCCGCCCTCTTTTCAGAGGCCGTTGGCAAGCAGTGGGTGACTCCTTATACCGGGAATCTTTCAGTCGCCAGAGCCTCGTCCGTGCAAACAGGGTGCACCACGTGAAGGAGAGGTTGACATTTGGTTGGAAAAGACTAGTATAGTCTCTTCCAAACCCTTACACCCCGCCAGATTTATAAGATTTTTTTTTTTTTGTATGTTGTTGATCTGTCTGGTTTTGTGCAATTGCAGTGTGGCTCTTGTGGTTTTTAACACATTCCACCAGTTTTTGAGTGGGTTGATTTCTAGCCACACTCCCAGGACTTTGTGCTTGTTCATTTGTTTGAATCTGTATGTATTTACAACGATTTGTGTTCTTAATCCAATGAAAAGTATGCCAGATTTGTTCATGTTGACAATGGCGCCGCTTTCATTGCCGAAAATCCTTATTTGGTTGTTAATTGTAACTAAATCGTTATTGTCGGCTACATAGAAACCAATGTCATCTGTGTATGCTCTTGTAGTGTATCTTTTGCCTTGGAACGTTATTCCTTTTGTCATGGAATAGATGCTCCGTAATAGTGGTTCCATGAACGAGTATATGGCAAACAAGACCATTGAGAGCGGGCAGCCTTGTCTCACCACTCGACATATTCTGAAGTTTTTGAGAAAATACATTTACTAGGACTCTTGTGGTTGCCCCATTCGTTAATTTCTTAATTTCTGATACGAATTTTGTTCCCATTCCCATTTTCCTCATGGTATTGTATAAGAACTGATGTTCGACATGGTCATATACTTTATCCAAATCGAGGAAAAGGATTCCCGCTTTTAGCTTCAGGTTGTCTGCTAAAGAGATAATGTCTCTGTATTCCAAGATTCCATATACGAATCTTGGAATACAGACACATTACATCTATGGCAGACAACCTGAAGCTAAAAGCGGGAATCCTTTTCCTCGATTTTGATAAATGCCCGTGTCGAGCATCAGTTCTTATACAATACCATGAGGAAAATGGGAATGGGAACAGAATTCGTAGGAGCAGTCAGTTGAGCTTCAGCAGCCATTAGCAGCAGTCGCCGATTTTTGTTTGATTTGTTCGCAGACCCCGAGCGACATCAGGAAAAGGTTCACTGGTCATTGGCAGCTCCAACGTCTGGAGAAACTGCTGCAGGAACTAGGCACGAAGAATGGTGCCGACCCTCATAGTAACGTTCATTCTGTCTGTCTTCCAGGAGCAACAGTACCACGTGTCATGGAGGCCATTCAAAAAGCGATTAGAGAATCAAACTGCCGTGACCCAGGTCGTGTTTCTGTTGCAGATATAGTTAAATCCATAGACAAGTTGGGCCAGAAGGCGTATGAAGCCGCGCGGGAAAATTCGGTATCATTGCAGTTCTCAATTTGTAGTGTCGTGACGCACATCAATTGTGGGGAGGGGATGTTGGAAGATTTTTTAATTGTAGTGTCGCATAAACAAATGGGGCTTCGTCAAATTTCGACCGATGATAGCTGCCAACTGGGACGCATTCGACATGTCAGTGTCCACGACACACCGAGAATGGCGACCAATGTGGCTGACAAAATATGGAACGTCTTGATATTAATTATTTTTCAAGAACACCATGAGGCCCAAGGATCCTTCAGTTCATCGAAGAGGATGCGCCGATAACCTAGATCTTGATTCTGGTAGTGATGGCGGGAATGCGAAAATAAAAAATGCGAATTTATCAATACAAAATAGCTAAGTAAGGGTAACGGTCCTACATTGTCGGAGTATAAGAGGGAAACTAGCCTATTTCCACGCTGCAGTTGTGACTAATGATGTCAATATAATACTAGGAACTGAGAGCTGCTTGACTCCAGAGGTTGAATCTAGCGAAGTGTTTGGCACACATTTCAATGTATTTAGGAAAGACAGAACTGTCTCAATAGGTGTTCGTGGCCGTTAATTGCTCTGTCGTAACTGAAACGGAAAATTTTTGATTGTTAATATGGGTCAAGGTAAAAATTTAAAGTTCTTAATAGGGTCATTTTATCGACCTCTGGATTCTGATTTGGCTAACGTGGAATTCTTCAGAGAGTCACTTAATAACATTTATATAAAAAAAAATTCAGGGACATATCTTGACCGTGGGTGGTGATTTTAACCTACCGTCGGTTGAGTGGGACACATGCACGTTCAGGTCTGATGGAAGATATGGGTTAGTAACTGAAACGTTCCTAGAACCATTTGTAGAAAGATCTCTTGAACAAATGGTCGAAAATCCAACGCGGTACGACAAAGATTCCTCGTCCATTTTGGCTCTTTTTCTTATAAACAATCATGATATTGTAAATACAGTTTGCATAGAAGACGGTATACGTGATCATAAGGCGGTTGTGGTAACATTAAAATCTATTTGAATCTGAAATACGACAAAGACAAACTCTTATATTACTTCAATAAGGCAAACGATGCGGGTATGGTTGATCACTCGGCGAAATATTTTGAAACATACACACTAAATACAAATGTTAAGGAACTATGGTTCATTTTTTTTTAAATAATATGGACCAGTTTAAATTACTTTGTTCCTAAGAAGTTTATTAAGGTTAGTAAGAACTTTTCATGGTTCAATAGGGAAGTGAAACGTTTGCTCAGGAGGCAAAGGCATTTACATTCCACCGTGAAGAAAAAGGGGGACTCATCTAATCGAGCTAAATTAGTCCAGTTGCGAGCGGAAATGCGTAAGGCAATACGTTTAAAGAATTCCAAGTTAGGAATTTATCCGAAGATCTGATTACTAATCCAAAAAAAAATCTGGTCGCATGTCAAAGTAATAACAGGATCTCGTAAGGTTATGCCGTCACTGATCATGGAAAATTATCAGAAACTAGCATTGAGAAAACAGAAATTTGGAATAATGTATTTAAAAAAGCTTCCACAACAGAAAACTCAGAGGTGATTTCGCTACTTAATAATGTAAGAATACACAGCCTCTTAGTTTTAAATAATTAATAATTAATGTTTGTTTTATATTATTTCAATGGGAAGTGTTTTATATCGGGTTATTATTATGTCTTAAGTATTGTATCAAAGAATTCCAAGCAGCGTTATTACCAGATGAAAAGTACATGAAAATCTCTGGACAGTACAGGAGGAGGAAGATCTTTGGGCAAGGAGAAGAGATGAGTAGTAGTATGCAGAGAGGTACGCTTAGAAAATAACTGCGAGTTGTATCTGTACACAGAAGGATGCAATTATTAATGTAAATTATAATAAAAAAGCCAAGTGGATGTTTTGATGGTTATTTTTATTCTTTTGGTGGAATAAAAGAGAAGTATTGGCACCTTTACTAACAAGAAGGTTAGTAAAAAGTACAAAGATTATACGTGGCGTTCCGTGACAGACGAGATGCCATATCGTAAGTAAGTAAAGGAGAAGAATACGGACAAATAATTTTACACGTGGCGACCGTGATAGGACACAGAGCTAATTATTTAGCTCGTAATAGAAGAATCCTGTAATCTTCGGATTGAAGCTAGAAGAGGTTAAAATTGTCATTTGAACATGGAAATAATAGAGGTATGTGATTTGTTTGGGAGGACGAAACAGTGGATGGATAAAATAGTTTCTCTGAGATGTAATGTGAAAGAAGTGGAAAAGTTTGATGTTGACGTAAATAATATTGAGAGGATGATCGCATATTTTAATTGGGAGTGTGAAGTGAATTTATTATACTCTGAAAAGTTAAGGAAGTATGGTATGGTGAAAAATATAGAACTGTGTAGAGACAAAGTAGGGTTAGAGTTGGATAAGTATCAAGAGAGTATGGAGAATTACTGTGGCAGATTGGATATGTCAAAAATCACTTCTGCCATATATGAAATCGATAATGAAATACGGTTTATGAGTCGTAAATTAATGGAATATTGGAAAAATAGAAAAGATGTACAGTTAAGCGTTGAACGTGAGGATGATAAGCCAGATTATGACTATAATAACGTAGATGGATATACGGGGAAAGATATTGGTGGTGAAGTTAAAATGTCCGTTACTAGTGATAGACACAAAAAAGTAATCTTGGAAGAAGTAACGGCATATTTTGATGAAGACTTTACGAGAAGAAAGTGTCAAGAGAAGTTGATTAAAGATAATAACAATCAAGCCGATCATCCTGTTGGAAATTCTGAAGGAGCGACTGACAAAGGAACAGAAGACAAAACTGATCACTGGATTAAAGAAGTAAGAAGGGCGTGCGAAGACAAGTTAGGAATGCAAATTGAGGAGGATGAGAGAGAAGAAAATGGAGAAAATCGGCGAGATGACGATGAAGAAAACAATACAATGTGTGAGAATAGTGGACCAGTGAAATGGTGGGAATGTCTAGAACAGATAGAGGAAAAAGACAAAGTTAGAGATACTAAGAAAGATGACATAGCATCAGATCAAGTAATTGGCCTGGCGAGAATGGTTCAGTAGGACAGTAACGTGGAAAATACAGGAGAAGAGATGGAAAGGAAAGATTAAACGATTATTGTTTCCACTAGAAATGATGACAGAAATTATGGTTTGGGAACTGAAGAAGACGAGGAAATTGAAGACGAGAAGAGTTATGAAGATACCGAAGAAGAGTTAGAAGAAGAAGAAGAGGAGGAGTACTGTACACTTGTAGATAACAAGGAGGCAAGAGAAGATGAATACGAGGTGAGATGTTTCTTAATAAGGAAGAAGTGTGATGAAGTTAGTGAAGAAGAAGAATCAACGAGAGGCAAAGTGAAGAAGAAGAGAGGGCTCGATATGTACCACGAGGGCCACAACATTGTGAGGTGCGAGTGGAAGAAAGGTGGCGGAAAGTGCAAGGAAGATGCAACGATAGGGAAAGTGAAAATGAAGAGGGAGTGACACATGAGAATATTGAAGCAGAGGAATTGTTGGGATTAGAAAAAAAAATGTGATCTGAACTTATACCGGGGGTGTGAATGAATGTAACTATGGCTGAAAATGTATGTATGGGTGAGTGGTGTGATGATAAATCACACAAAAATTTGACAAATTTTTGGTGACAAATTGGCCGAGGGGATGCGTAAGAATACACAGCCTCTTAGTTTTAAATAATTAATAATTAATGTTTGTTTTATATTATTTCAATGGGAAGTGTTTTATATCGGGTTATTATTATGTCTTAAGTATTGTATCAAAGAATTCCAAGCAGCGTTATTACCAGATGAAAAGTACATGAAAATCTCTGGACAGTACAGGAGGAGGAAGATCTTTGGGCAAGGAGAAGAGATGAGTAGTAGTATGCAGAGAGGTACGCTTAGAAAATAACTGCGAGTTGTATCTGTACACAGAAGGATGCAATTATTAATGTAAATTATAATAAAAAAAGCCAAGTGGATGTTTTGATGGTTATTTTTATTCTTTTGGTGGAATAAAAGAGAAGTATTGGCACCTTTTACTAACAAGAAGGTTAGTAAAAAGTACAAAGATTATACGTGGCGTTCCGTGACAGACGAGATGCCATATCGTAAGTAAGTAAAG
Source organism: Vandiemenella viatica (assembly GCA_031002005.1). Lineage (NCBI taxonomy): Eukaryota > Metazoa > Arthropoda > Insecta > Orthoptera > Morabidae > Vandiemenella > Vandiemenella viatica. The sequence goes on along the minus strand of JARYHS010001669.1, from coordinate 30,178 downwards.
GAGAAGAATACGGACAAATAATTTTACAATAATCGTACCAACAAAATTATGAAAGTTCTCGTTCTTGGTGTTGAGGAAATAACAGCTTTATGAATGTAAAAACCAATAAGGCTCCCCCCCCCCCCCCAGGCCAGACGGTATTCCTACAAGATTCTACCCTAGGTACGCAAGGAAATGGCGCCATATTTGATGGAATTATATACCACCTCCTTGGATCAAGAAATAATACCAGCTGAATGGAAGACCGCCATTATAAGTCCAGTGTTTAAATGTTAATGTTGTTCAAAATTATAGGCCGATCTCGTTAACCTCAGTATCTTGAGGATTTTAGAACACATCAAATGTAATGCAGTTTTTGGATGAAGGTGAGCTTTTAAACCCAAATCAACATGGTTTCAGAAAAGTCCGATGCTGCGAAACACAACTTGCACTTTTAATTCACGACTTGTGCCGTATTATAGATGGGCAATCCCAGGTTGACTGAGTTCTATTAGATTTTAGAAAAAGCTTTCGACACTGTGCCTCACACTAGGTTACTTAGGAATCTTCGTGGTTAGGGCATATCTAGACAAATATGAGACTGGGTTGCAGACTCTCTGAAGGGCGGAATACGATGTGTAGTTCTCGACGGTGAGCGTTCATTACTTACCGAAGTGAGGTCCGGGTTTCTCCAGAGAACCATGATAGGATCTCTATTGTTTCTCATATACATTAATGATTTGTGTGACATAATAAGGGGGAAGAAAAGATTATTTGCCAATGATGCTGTTACTTATCGTGAAATCAAAACTCAGGACGACTTCACTTTGTTACAAGATGATGATATGAAAATAATTGTGTGGTGTAAAGACTGGCAGTTGGAGTTAAACGCTAAAAAGTGCCAAGTCATGCGCGTAATTAAAAAGGTGATACCATTTAGCTCTGTTCTTAGAACGGTAGATTCAGCTAAATACCTAGGAGTAACAATTTGTCTTGGAATGAGCATGTCGAGAAGGTAAGTGGGAACGCAAATCGTATGCTCTGATTTCTGGGTAGTAATTTAAAACAATGCACTCCGGAAGTTAAATCGATCGCATGCAAGTCAATAATGCGTCCTTATTTAGAATATTGTTGTTCAGTATGGGATCCACATCAAAAGGTGTTAATGGAGGTGTAGTGGTCACAGGCCACTGTAACAGTTTTTGTAACAATTACGCAACAGCTGATTGCGGAACAGCGGGCATACGAAATCGGATTCTAAGAAGAACGCTGAGGCAACAGACTCACCCCACTAGCATGACCACATCCAAGGAAGATGACGGCTTTACGGAGCGATTGATAGACCCACAGAATCCCCTCCACATTAATCAGTAGTGTAGGGGTTGGAGTAAAAACCTAGGAACGAGGCCGAATTTGGGGTCTCCAGACGCCACCGCCGTCTGCAGCAGCTGCCGCCACGAGAGGTGTCGCAGGGACAGCCTCGGTGTAGCCAGCCAGTAGCAGAGAAGCCGCTGCCGTCGACATCGTCACAGTAGCTGGGCATAGACAGGTGGGAACATTCTGCTTATTGGTTGTGGGATAGTCAGATGCCTGGGAAGTTATAGAATAATACTCCCACGTTCATGCCTGCTCGTTTTCGCATTCAGTCCTAGTGCCTTCAAAATAGTACATCACAGCAAGTCACCCTATGTCTTACTTCACTCACGATTCATTTTATTGTACCTAAATCTGCCAGATACGTGTATATATATCTACTTGTAATAAAACTGTATATACTGAACTGTAGGTGTTGATTCAATTGATCTGATGGCGTATTCTGCTTCTTATAAACGGGGACTGGTTGTATGGGCTCGAGGCAATAATCCGACCACGTAATCCTTGCCTATTGGCTTGCTCTCAGGAGAAACCTGGAGGATATCTCGCCAGGTTACTACAGAGGTATTAGAGAAGGTCCAAAGAAGACCCACCCGATTTGTGACAGGTATATATAGTTGGAGGGAAAGAGTAAGTGAAGCAGTTAGTTTGGGAAGACCTGGAACACCGAAGGTGTTGCTCTCTACAGAAACTAATTGAATAATTCACGACTGACTTATTTCGAAATGACAACAAATAAATATTTCTAGCAGGAACATTCATATCTAGGAATGACCACGAAAATTAGATAAGAGAAATCATGGCCACAACCGATTCATTTCTGTACTCATTTTTTCCACGAGCAAGTGGGGAATGGAATAGAAAGAGTTTACAGGGCAAGTAAACTTGAAATCCGACAGTAGTAGTTCTCGATAAACCACTCCGGCCATCCTGATCTGGGTTTTCCCAGATCACTCTAGGTGAATGCCGGGATGATTTCTCACAAAAGCTCATGGGCGCCTCCTGCCATATCCCGTATATCCCTTCCAAACTATTACCCTTTCAGATAGGAGCAATGCATCCTCTGCTACACTTTTAGTGAATCGCGGAGTAATAATAATAATAATAATAATGAAGAGGCTGTCTTTTCTTGTTAGCACCACCTACTTTCACTGTCCTGAACTATTTTTACAAAGTATCTTACAGACACATCACCATCATACAGCCCGCACACATTAAACCATATTTCTTGTTTTTATTGGAGCAGAATATAACACCTCCTGGCTTCCGACTACCTCGGCCGCTATTCCCAAACCCCCTCTCGTTGGTCAAAGCTGCTCACATGATTATACAGTAGCATAGATATACTGGATGTTTACCACTGTACAGTCACACCCCATCCTAAAAAAAACTGTGGCAGGGATCCGTTAATAAATGGAAAATTTGTAATAAAAAAAAAAACAAAGAAAAGAGGTACGTGAGAAAAATCCCCATCCTCCATTGAGTTACAATAAGCCAATACAAAACATACCTATGGTAGTGGTCACTATATTACATATTCATAACAGTCATTGCAAAATAAACTATTATAAACAACAAAATACATGTTATAAACACACAAACAGACGAAAACAATTTCTAAGACAATAAAATACTGTTAGTACAAATCAATTCGTTAATGTCGTAAATAAAATTACAGCAAAAAGAGATCAATTGTTTCATTTTACAAAAGAATATCCTAGACTTAACTGGTTGCCATAAATTTCCTTTCTTACAATACCATTACTAACTTATTTTAGTGACTTCAGGAGCAATGCTGTTCTCCTAGTGTGGAACAACTCAATTTCCCACATCCTCAAATCATTCTCCAGGAACTACTAACCTAACCTAACCTAACCTAACCTAACCTAACCTAACCTAACCACAAACATTTTTTTAAAAAAATCACGAATAATTAATACACATTACTAAATTGCATGTTAAATATGAGAGAAATATTACAACCATGTATGATTCCAAACAAGATACAATAATATTAGTTTGGTATGAGTCTGTAGTTCATTCAAACTGCAAAAAAAAAAAAAGTACTACAAGCTGTAGCTTGCAATTCTCTCTAATCACTTCACACTTTCCCTTCATACACAACACTGTTGTTGTTGTTGTTGTTATTTGGGTTTTAGGGCGCGTCGACGACGGGGTCATTAGCGCCCTAGCAACAACCAGGCGTGACAACGTGGCAGTAAAGGGGTCGGCCACAGAGACAGCACAATAAAATACTAACATACTAATTAAAATACCGTCTGCGTGGCCGACTGTAAAGAGATCGGCCACACAGACGGAAACTTAAAGTATAAAACTGAGACAAAGCAATAAAATATAAAAATGCATACATTAACTGGTTGGCTGTAAAAGGGCCAACCAGTTTAAAAAACAAGTTAGCTGGCTGGCTGTAAAAGGGCCAGCCATTTAAGCAGTGTCACAAGTAAAAAAGTACTTGGATTGGTGGTTGTAAATGGCCACCAATCCAATCTAAAACCTAGGCCGATCTGCCCAAAATTTTTGGGACAAGACCGGCCAAGCAGCAAAAATTTAAAACCTTAGCCACATTGTCACCGTCATCGTTTAAAATAAGGGACAGATCGTTGGCTAAGCCAATGTCTGCCCTTAAATCTAAAAACAGTACACATTCGGTTAAAATGTGGCGTACCGTCAAAGGTACGCCACAAGCATCACATTCCGGTGGGTCCTCCCGGCGGAGAAGAAAGCTGTGCGTGAAAGGACAGTGCCCTATACGGAGGTGAGTAAGGAGAACCACATCCCTCCTCGCCCGCTGGAAGGAGCTGCTCCACGGCTGAACGGTCGGTTTGACCAGCCGGAGCTTGTTATACTCAACTTCCAGCCACTGCCTCTGTCAAACATCAGAAACGAATCTCTTCACCGCCGAGGCAAGGTCTGACTTTGGGACCGGTTCAAAGTCGGTTCTGACCTTGTCGCAGGCTAACTTGGCAGCTACATCAGCTGCCTCGTTCCCCCTGATTCCCACATGGCCCGGTACCCAGCAGAATAATACCTCCTTTCCACGAGATTGGAGGGAAAGGAGGGCGTCCTGGACTAGACGATCTGCTGGATACATATTTCCTATGGCCTGAATACAGCTGAGGGAATCACAGCATATGATGAACAACTTATCGCGCATTACTTTCATATGCTGGAGCGACTTCAACACGGCATAGCATTCGGCGGTGTAAACACTGCACCTGCCGTCTAGTTTGAATGTGTAAGTCGCTCGAGGGAACACTACGGAGCAACCAACTCCGTATATACCAGGGGTAAACATGTGATACTGATTTAAAATATCTCTAAATATATGAATAAAAACACTGTCAGCGGTATGCAGTTTATTATACCGAGACAGGTCTAAAATTGTTCTGGGTCTTGTAAGGCACTTCGTTAATTAGTGATAAATTAATGTCCTGGTGGTACTACTCAACACGGCGTGTATTTCAGTTCTTAATTAACTGTTCTTAAGATTACAGGTTTGATACCGTCCGGTCGCCAGTGGGGATTCCACAACTAATACTAATAATTTATAGTCACTCACAAGATTAATCACGAAAAACAGTCAGCAGTGGCAGTTACCAACAAAATAAGTAGGAATGGCCAACCCATAAATCACACAAAAGTTTACATTCAGAACACCCATTTATTGTCTGAATAAGCAAAAGAAATACGTCGCCGAAGTACACACCAGTTACAATGACTCGTGTTATCGAAACTTCTTTTCCAAAGCGTGCAGGATTCGAACCGAGTAGGTACACATAATACGCGGTGCCACTATCACAATAATTTATCCTGAACACTGTTCTTGTTCTAATCCACTGACACTACAAATACTTCTTCAAAACACAGTACCAGTTAGTTGAATAGTTATAAACACTTTTTAAGTAATCGTCCTCGCGGCATAGTTCTTAACAGTCGACCACTTTCGACATTCGCTTCACACGTTCCCGCCGCAAACTATACTCCTCTGCCATCTTGCTCTCCCCGTCCAAAGATAATCTCTCACAGACACTACTCTCGAATCGCGTCGGTTCGATTGCATCGTTACAGTCTCTTTAAAAGCCAGGGAGGAGATTTACTCCAACCCTGGTGATAAAAAGAGGGTGTTTCGAAACCATATTCTTCTAAAACAGCCTTTGTACGGTAGCTAAACGGTCTGGTCGCTCTATGCCGATTGGCATAAAGCCGTTCGTAATTTGGGTTCATTACTACGTCGTACACGGGACTGCCAGGTGTTGAGGCAATATGTGTATAGTGTTGCACCATGAGGAGATGCCGGCGGATAAAAAGCGGCGGCTCGCCAGACTCAGCACAGATGCTGGGAATCGGGCTGGTGCGGTAAGCACCCGTGGCGAGCCGAATTCCTGCATGGTGGACACTATCCAGTATCCGTAGATAACTGTCCCGTGCCGAACCGTATACTATGGAACCGTACTCCAAACGCGACCGTACAAAGGCTCTATAAAATTGAAGCAGGCAGGAGCGATCGGCGCCCCATGACCTGCCACATAAACATTTTAAGACATTTAAAGTTTTTAAGGCTCTGGCTTTCACATCTTTAAGATGTGGGAGCCAAGTTAGCCTACTGTCTAAGATGAGACCCAGAAACCGAACAGAGTCAGTAAAACTAAAATGGTGTTCCTCAAGGTAAGGTGAGGCTCAGCTAAAAGACTTCTGCTACGAGTAAAAAGTACACACCGGGTTTTCTCGGCAGAGAATCGAAAACCGGTGTGCACTGACCATTCATCCAGCCTGTTCAGCGCGAGTTGCAGCTGCCGCTCTGCGCTTCTCAGGCTGGACGATGCAATAAAAATTAAAAAATCGTCCACATATAAGGAGAACCGAATGGAACTCCTTATAACCATAGAGATACTGTTGATTGCGATAGCAAATAGGGTCACGCTTAAAACTGACCCCTGAGGAACACCGTTTTCCTGAATAAAAAGATCAGACACTTCACTACCGACTCGATACCGGAAGCAACGACCAGATAAAAATGATTTTAAAAAACGGGGCAGGTTACCCCTAAAACCCCATTCGTGTAACTGTTTTAAAATAACATTCCGCCAGGTAGTATCGTAGGCCTTTTCAAGATCGAAAAAAACACCCACAAGGTGTTGGCTGCGGATAAACGCATCCTGTATTGCCACCTCCAGGAGGATCAGGTTGTCCAAGGTGGAACGTGACTTCCTGAATCCACACTGGAAGCGGCTCAGCAGATTACGGGATTCAAGACACCAGACGAGGCGGCGATTGACCATCCTCTCCAGTGTCTTACCCACGCAGCTTGTAAGGGCGATGCTACGATAGCTACCTGGCAGCAATTTGTCCTTACCAGGCTTTAAAATAGGGATAAGCGTTGCTTCTTTCCACGAGTCGGGGAAGTGTCCTCCGGTCCATATCTGATTAAAAATATCTAAAAAGTACTCCTTAGCATCTTTACTAAGATGCCTCAGCATCTGGTACTGGATCAAATCAGGCCCTGGAGCAGTGTCGTTTGCGCTGTTTAACGCTGACTCCAGCTCCCAAGATGTAAATGGGCAGTTGTAGGCCTCTGTATTCGACGAATCGAAGCACAGCGGGCGCCTCTCGGCAGCGACTCGTCGTCGCTGAAACCGAGGGTCAAAGTTAGCGGACGATGTGATGGCGGCGAAATTCTCCGCCATCAGCTGCGCTATGCTTCGTTCGTCGGTAATTATTTGTCCATGATCCAGTAACCCAGATACTGGTGGGCGGGAGTACCTTCCAGATATACGGCGAATGGACTCCCATACTTTCGACGAAGGTGTGGAACGATTTATAGTGCTCACAAAGTTCTGCCATGACCTCTTCTTGCTCTCCTTAATAACTCGACGCGCCTTAGCTCTGGCAATACGGAACGCTGCTAGGTTGTCAGATGTTGGGCACAACCTAAAACGACGCAACGCCCGTCGGCGACCCTGGATGGCGGAACGACATTCATCGTTCCACCAGGGGACGGGCGTCCTTCGCAGCGTTCCGGAGCTCTTAGGCATGGAAACGTCAGCTGCACGGTGAATCACTTCTGTCAAGTGATTCACCTTCTCCTGTATACTGCCACAGAGTTGCAGTTGTACAGAGCGGCAGTAGAGCTGCCAATCTGCACAACTGACGTTCCATTTGCGTCGGTTATTTCCTCTTCCACGTTCACACTCGACGTGCATCCAAATTGGGAAGTGGTCGCTACCATGTAGGTCGCGATCCACCTCCCACTGCACGGAGTCCGCGATTGAGGGGGAACACAAGGAAAAGTCAATGGCAGAAGACGTACCGGTAGCAGTGGTGAAATGAGTCATTTGCCCTGTATTCAGGATACAAATTTCCTCCTGCTCTATCAATCTACCAACCACTCGGCCCCTGGGGCAATCGGTGGTGGAACCCCACAACGCACTGTGGGCGTTGAAATCTCCCAAAAGGAGAAAGGGCCGAGTGAGTTGTCGTACAATGCCAACCAGGTCGTCGTAGCCGACTGACACACTGGGTGGCAGATAGACAGAGCATACGGGCAGTTGGATTGGACCGTGTATTTTCACCGCTACTGCTTGTAGATCAGAGGTGAGAAATAGGTTCGGAGTGGACAGTGTTTCGAACAAACACAGCCACTCCCCCCTTCGCTCGATCACCCTCGGTATCGTCCTTTCTATAGATGTCATACCCTCTTAGCACAGGTTGGTGAAAAGGTCTAAAATGTTTCTGCTGAAGACAGAGACACAATGGATTAGACCGTGCTAAGAGGTGGACTTCCTCTTTGTGAGCCTGAAAGCCGTTTACGTTCCACTGGAGTATGGGAGCCATTCTACCTATTTAAAACCACCCTCCCCGGGTCGGGTGGGTCAGTGTCTGATTCCTGCTGAGGAACGGGACCAGGATCTTCGTCCACCAGCATAACGTCGTCTTCGGGGTCCGAAGACGACTTTTGTTCTAAGGCCTCGGCGTCTTGCGGATCTTTCTTCCGCCGAGGCCTTGTCCCCCTCCTCCCCACGCTAGTTGGGGAACTTGGAGGAGAAGTAGAGGGGGACTTCAAGAACATTGTGGGGTCCGTGTGTTTAAACTTCGGACCCCGAACTTTCTGCACTAACTGCCATCCGCTTCCGGCAGATGGCGTTGCTGCTGCTGCTACTACTGCCGCTGCCGATGCAGCTTTTGCCATAGGGTGCTGCTTCTGCTCTTGCAGAGGCACCCACGGCTGCAACTACTGGAGCGGATGGCCGTGCTTTGGCTGGTGGACTTGATGACCCTGCTGCTGTAGTGGTCGGGTTAGCAGAAGCGCTACTACCGACGACCGCGGTCCTTGGTGTTAGGACCTTAGTGGGCTGCGCACCACACTTGCACTGGCACGAGCATGTCATGCTCGTGCCCGTGTCTACAACGGTCGTCTGCGTAGCAACGCTCTCCTTTCTGACGGGAGTTGACAACGTTTTGGCGAAGCTAGTGGCGAAGACCGGTGGCGCCAGCGCCTTAAACCGTTTCTTCGCCTCGCCAAAGGATATTCTTTCCTTAGTCTTCAACTCCTGTACCTTCTTTTCTTCAAGGTACACTCGACACTCCCTGCTCCAGGCTGGATGTGACCCGGAGCAGTTAATGCACACCTGTGGGAGGGAGCAACTTGCACCCGGTTCATGAGCCGATTTTCCACATTTCCCACAAGTGGCGTTGCCTTTACAGTTCGCCGTCGTATGCCCGAACCGCTGGCACTTAAAGCAGCGCATCGGGTCCGGGACATACGGGCGAACATTCAGATTTAAATATCCAGCTTTAATGGATTTCGGCAACGTCGGAGTGTCGAACGTCAGGACGAAGGTGGCAGTCTTCTCAAGATTGCCGTTAACCCTTCGTTTGATCTGCCTAACCTCGACCACATTATCTGATGCCCACTCCTTAAGGAGTTCCTCGGACTCTATATCTATTAAATCTCTGCAAGTGATGACTCCTTTGCTAGAGTTTAGAGTTTTATGGAGTTCGCATTTCACTGCGAACTCCCCGAGCTTCTCACACTTAAGGAGTGAAACAGCCTGCTTGTGGTTAGATGTTTCCAGAAGCAGGGTCCCATTCCTCAGCTTTTTGATACTCTTTAAACTTCCCGCTATTCCCTCCAATCCTTTGTTTATATAAAACGGAGAGACCTTCTCAAAGGATCCCTCCGTTCTTGCCATTATTACAAAGGCGTTGTCTATAAGACAAACCCTTCCGTTACAGTTGTCTTGTTCCGGAGGAGGGCTGTCAACCCTCGCCCGCTTGTTGGAACTGGGTGTATTTTTTTTAACCTGCGGCACACCCGGACCGCAGGGGTTTTGTTTTTGTTTGTGAGGAATTTTTGGTCCCACGAGCAAAAACATGTTAACAGGAATGCTGATACAACAGGGGTGCGCAGGTGCCCCTGAGGTTGCACGTTAGCTGGGTGGTTTGCCTCACCATTCATCCACCTCCTCAGCACGTGTCCGACCTTGAGGTTGAGGTTTTTTTTTATAGAGGTTTGTACCGTCCTCGCGATCCGGGCGATTAAGCCAAGATCCCCGTTCTCCTAGGCACACAACGTTCCACCGCCACGCCCTACGGTGGTCGTTGAAGCATGGTAGGAGTTTACGGTGTGGGAAACTTGCGACGCTCACAAGTTTCCAGCTCGGGAACCGCGGGTTCGCCAAACCCGTACCTGGCACTTGCGTACCAGGACCCTGCGGGGCACAACACTGTTGTCATCACCCTTTTAACTAATGCATCGGAGTGATATGGATAAGATAAACGTTATATATATTCGGACAGCCACGGTCGGGGATTAGCATCATCGTTACTGCACTACAACAAGAGTAGGAAAATTTCTTCGATAGTGAAACCAGGAGCTAAATTTTCAACAGCCACCAGTGGAATAAAAGAAGAATGTGTATCATGGACACTTGACGATTTTGTCGTAATTGCTGCTGGCGTAAATAATGTCTACAGTAACGAAGGTGATAATGTGATTAAAGGTTTGAAAGGAACATTGCCATCCTTAACTCACACTAACATAGTGCTTATAAATATTCTTCACAGACACGATTTAATGGAAAAATCATGGATAAATTTAGAAATAGATTCTGTAATTGACAAAATTGCCGAATTATGTAAACATTTTAAAAATGTGCACATAGTCGACATAAGTAATTTAAATAGGTATTTGCATATACGACATGACCTACACTTAAATGCGCTAGGTAAAGATTATGCAAGTTCCAAAATCACAAAAATTTGAAATTTAGTAAAAAATATAGAATCAATGCCATTGCATTGGCATCAGGATGACCAGGAATTAAGAAGTCAGAACAAGGGAAACTTGAAAAAGAAACCAGACCTTTGCCAAAGGTTTGGCAAAAGCATGACAAGAATTCTGTACAAAAAGACAAGTGGTATAATAGTACCACAAACATGAAAGAAAATGATGCACCAACACATGATGAAAATAAACTAAAGATATATCATCAGAATGTTCAGTCCATTTCAAATAAAACCGATTTGTTAGAAATAGTATCAATAAACAAATCAGAGGAATTTCAGTTTTGTGTATTACAGAGAACTGGCTTAAGAATGATCAGATTCAAAATGTTAATATTTCAAATTATATCTTGGTTAATAATTATTGTAGATCTTATAACCAAAAAGGGGGAGTATGAATTTTTTTTAGAAACAATATATGAACTTTTGTTACATAATAATCACTTGATTTCAGAAAAGAACTTTGAATTCACAGCAGTTAAACTATCCAAATTTAAAGAGATATTAGTTTGTGTGTACAGATCTCCAGATTGAAATTTTGACTTATTCATACAAAGATTAGAATCACACTTAAACAATATTAGCAAGCAAAATCTTGATTTAATAACATCTGGAGATTTCAATGTGGACTATCTAAAAAGAAACAAAAATAGAAACTTGTTAACACAACTCCTTAATTCATATGGTTTACATCACACAGTAAATAATCCAACAAGAGTCACAGAATTCAGTAAGAAAGTCCTTGATCAAATTTTCATAAACAAAGTTTCTTAGTTGAAGTATACAACCCAGGTTTCATTGATCACTTGGCTCAGATACTAACTATGTATATAAAAGAAAAAAATAAACACAATGCCACAAAGAAAATAAAAACCAGATCATTTAGTGAAGAAAACATTGCAAACTTCAATTATTTATTAAGTAAGGAATCGTGGGCAGATATTTTTCAATTAGATGATATAAATGAGAAATTCAATATGTTTAGTAAGCTATTAAAATATTATTTTGATATAGCATTTCCTCTAAAAACAAAAATAATAAAAAAACAGTGCAGCTCATAACACCTGGATAACAGCAGAAATAAAAAATTCATGCCAAAAAAAGAGACTGCTTCACAAAGTATACAAACAGAACCACACTACACCTGAATTTGAGGCCTACTATAAAATTACTCAGCTCTATATTCTTTCGCTGCAATTTATATCAGCTATATTAAACAAAGTGAAAGAAGCCAAAAAATTGCAAAATGATAGATTTATTTATAACTCCACTAACGAAAACAAAGCTATGTGGAATGTAATAAGAAAGGAAACTGGTAAAACTAAAAAATTAGACCAAAATATTTCATTAAAATGCAGTAACGGTGTAACTAGTGACCCAACTTTGGTAACAAATCTTTTCAATGATTATTTTATTGGAATTCCCGAAGAACTATTTAAAAAATGTAAATATAATTCAAAAATAGGGAATAATAAGATAAAAACATGTGGCGGATCACTTTTCATTGATAATGTTCAAGAGGAAGATACTGCCATTGCCTTAAAATAACTAAAGAATAAATTCTGTGCAGGAATTGATGGAATTCCTGATACAATCCTAAAGAAATGTGCTAGATACATAATTCGACCGCTAACACATTTATGTAATAGTTCATTACAATCTGGTACTTTCCCAGAAATACTGAAGATAGCAAAAGCCATTCCAATACATAAGAAGGGAGAAACAGATAAACGACATAGCTAACAGCCTATTACCATCCCATCTGCTCAAAAATACTAGTGAAAATTATGTATAAAAAGTTAATAAGCTTCATTAAAAAGAATAATATATTATTTGATTCACAACATGGATTTAGATCAGGGAAATTAACCCAGACAGCTATTTATGCTTTCATTAACAGTATATTAAAAATGATTGATAAAAAGAAAAAGTAACTGGCATATTTCTTGATTTGTCTAAAGCTTTTGATGTGGTAGATCATAAAATCCTCTTGTCTACGCTTTATCATTACGGTATCAGGGGTATAGCATACAAATAGTTCAAGTCATACCTTGATGGAAGGAAACAGGGTGTCACCTTAAAATGTAAGGACACAGAAAGTGAAATAATCAAAGAGCATGTATCAGACATTAGAAGTATTAAACACGGTATTCCACAGGGTTCAGTTCTTGGAATCCTCTCGTTTCTTTTTTTATATTAATGACATTAATGAAAATGTTGAGTCACATGATAATATTCTCTTTGCAGATGACACAACACTTATAATGAAAGGTGAAACTGAAGACGTTCTTCAGCAAAGTATTAATAAAACCACTATACAGCAATCTGAATGGTCCAAAAACAATCATTTAATAATAAATTGTGAAAAAACCATTGCAGTAAATTTCCATACTGGTCAAAACAAGAACCCTGCCAATCCAAATATTATTTTGAACAATCAGACTTTAGCAAACTAATTAGATTCAAAATTTCTAAGTTTATGGATTCAATCTGATCTTAAATGGAATAGAGATATTCAATATTTGAACTCTAAATTAAATCAAATCTGTTATGAATTACGTATCTTAAAATTAACCACTAGTAAACAAACTTTGAAAAAATGCATACTTTGCCCATTTTCACTCACAAATAAAGCATGGAATTATATTCTGGGATTTATCATCAGATGCAATAACTACTTTCCAAATTCAAAAGAGAGCAAGAAGAATAATCGCAAATCATGGGAATTTTGTAGACCCTTATTTAAATATTCTTCCACTACCAAGCATTTACATCTTTGAAACCATTATGTTTTTTAGAAATAATGTCATAGGTAAAGATGCAACTCTTAAAAACAAATAACGAGGTACATGATCATTTCACAAGGAAACAATTTGATTTGCATATTATGCATACAAAATCAAAAATGTATCAAAATGTACCATTTCACATAGTGATTAAGCTTTTCAATAATTTACCACATAATGTAAAAGCAACATCAGAAAGGAGAATTTTTGAGAAATTGTTGATGTCATACCTTCAATACCACTCCTTTTACTCTGTAGAGAATATTTGAATTGTATGAATTAGTTTAATGTAAATAATGTAATGTAAATGTAAATCATATTTTATAATTGACATGTATCATATCATTATGTATAAAGTACATGTATATGATTTAGAGGACACATAAAATACTACTACTACTACTATTACTCCTGACGCAGCAAGATAGAATGTTTTCCCAGAAAGAGAAAAACGATACTTTGAATGCAAGCTTATCAGCTTATGGTTAGCTGTTTCCTGTGGACACATGTTTGGAGTTCTGGAAGGCCATGTCTCTACGACACCCCAAACTCCTTAGTTGTCTATATGGGCTTCAGCATTTTTACGTTGTATGTTGTAATTACCATACCTTCTTAGTAGCAGGAGGCACCATTGAAGAGAGGTGGCATCGATTCTTACATATAGTCGGGGAAGATATGAACTTGCATATACCGAAACGGACAATCAGGGAAGAGAACGATCCCCCATGGTACACACGGGAGGTTAAAAGGTTACTCAAAAAGCAAAGGAAGATACATGCATGATCAAAAAGGATGATGCGTTGGACTGATTTAGATAAGTTAGAGGAGATAAGGGGACATGTTAAGAATGCCATGCATGAGCCCTTAATGAGTTTCGTGCCAATTCTCTCTCTAAGAGCTTCACCGAAAACCCTGAGAAATTTTGGTCGTATGTAAAAAAAGTTAGTTGTAATGGGAACAATAAGCCAGTTCTAATAAAAGACGAACAGAAAGTTGAAGACAGCCGCGACAAGGCTACCGTATTTAACACTGAATTCAAAAATTCATTCACGCGCGAAAACATGGAAAACATCCCCACTTTACCACATTGTGTGGAAGTAGAGATAGATTCGATAGAAATTGATAGCGTAGGTATTGTAAAGCAATTAAAACTCCTGAAGTGGGGTAAATCGCCGGGTCCCAATGGTATACCGGTAAGAGTATTTTCTGAATACGCAGAGGATATTGAACCATTTCTGTCAGATATATTCCGTAAATCTTTAGAAGAGAAAAAAGTACCTTCCAGCTGGAAAATAGCCCAGGTAATTCCCGTTTTCAAGAAACGAGATCGGAGTGATCCTAGGAATTATCGACCCATATCTCTAACATCTGTCTGCAGCAGAATTCTGGAACTTGTCATATGCTCGAATATTATGAAGTTTCTAGATGAGAATGAGTTACTTACACCATGACAACACGGATTTCGGAAGAAGAGATCGTGTGAAACACAATTGGCCCTATTTTTCCAGGACGTAGTGAAAGTTATCGATGCATATTCGCAACTTGATGCAGTTTTCTTGGATTTTCAGAAAGCTTTTGATTCTGTGCCACACAACCAACTTTTAGCGAAGATTCGAGCTTACGGTATTTCGGCTCAGATTTACGAGTGGATACATGATTTTCTAACTGGTCGATCACAGTATGTAGTTTTTGACGGGGAAGCCCCTTCTAATATAAATGTTACTTTGGGTGTTCCTCAAGGAAGTGTAATAGGACCACTTCTTTTCTTAATATTTATAAACGATCTAGCTGACAACGTCAAATGCTGATTGGGATTGTTTGCCGACGATGCAGATATCTGTAGGGAAATTAGGTGCTCCGACGATTGCTTAGAAATTCAGCGTGATTTGGATGCTATTTTCGATTGGTGCCATAAATTGCAGCTTACACTTAATTTCAAAGAGTGCAAGGCAATGCATATAAGTAACAAAAAGAATCAGTTTGTTCACGAGTACAAAATAAACAATTCAGCTGTTGACACGGTTGATTCCGTGAAGTACCTGGGGGACGATAGTACAAAGCAACATGAAATGGGACATGCACATAACTTCTGTCGTAGGCAAGGCTAATTCTAAATTACGATTCATAGGTCGTATTTTGAGGAATTGTAATGATCTCGCAAGGTTCTGATTGACTCAGTGGAGAGGGTGCAGAGGAGAGCTGCTCAATTCGTGACTTGTTGTTACAGCCCTTATGAAAGCGACACAGAATTGATACACATATTGTGCTGGGATAGTTTGGAAGACAAGACGACGGAGCTTGCGTTCGAATTTATTGGAGAATATGCGAAAAAATTTAAATTTTGAGTGCAATGGAATACTTCTTCCGTCAACCTATTTAGGTAGCAATGACCGGAGGGATAAGATTAGAGAAATAAGATGCCGTACTGATGCTTTTATGCATTCCTTCTTTCCTCGTACCATTCGGGACTGGAATGAGCGGGTTTAGGATTGGTGCTTAGCACCCTCTGCCACCACAATGTTTGTGATTTGCAGAGTATGGATGTAGATGTCTTGAACTTTAACAAATTTCTCCCTTTCCCAAACAATTTTACTCCCCGTATCTTCTCTCTTTTTTTACACTTCCTTATGTTCTTGCCCTCGTCATGCAGTTCTAACCATGTCCAGGGCCGGCATTGGAGGGGGGGGGGGGAGTAAGCGTGTCAAATATACCCGGGCCCTCCGGACCAGGCCTCGAATCCGCCCATTGTCGCCCAACTAGTTTGTAGAGCTAAAAAAAGAAAAAAAGGTCGCCTATTTTACCCCGGGCCCGAAATTCCTAGCGCCTGACCATATCCTCTGCCCTTTATGTACTTTGCTTCTTCCCCTTGTTTCCTCATCGAGATCTTGAAAAGAAGTAGCTCCCCTAAGCTGTAACCAAAGAACATTGCTTTTACCTCGCACATCTTACGCTTTTATAAACAGACGCCGGCGCAACTTCTAACTAGCCGCCACTACCGGCAGTTTCGTTGTCGCTTTGCAGTATGCTGTCAACTGTCTGCTCTGTTACTGGCCGTTGCAAACCTTCCGTTATGTTTGCTTTGTTTAACACATTCTTTAATTCACTTGACGTGTACACCGCCACTGTGTTAACTTCGGTATATACAGGACCATTGGTGCATCTAGTAATGATGGTTTGATCATGTCATCTTGTTTGGCTTCCTAATTGGTCCTGGTAGAGCTGCAATAATTTTCTCTTACGTTTATTTCTTCCATTTTTTTCTCCTATGTGTTACTCTTCTTTGTCCCAATAAGTGTCGTTTCTTTGGATCACAGATCCTCCAAACAGGCAGGATGAATCATTATATCCTCCATGGGATGAATAATGTTTATAGTTTTCTACTCGTGACCTGTTTGTAAGAATCGCTTTTCAAATTCCTCCAAACCATTGTTCATTATCAACTGAATATTATTTATTATGGCGTTCCCTATTTTTCTGTTCCATCTCTAGGACGTTTTGATTTTTTCTTCTCTCCGTCTGTTATCTTTGCTTCCTTATTCCTAACGATTTCAGATATATCCTCCTCTGTAACTTCCACAACAGTTCTTCCATAAACAAATCAGTTTCCTCATCGGTTACAGCACTTCTTGCTGTCGTCGGTTACGGTCCGATTGCCTGCGCCTTTAATATCTGCAATGAACAAATTTTCACCTAGTGATATTTTTCCTTCCATACCGGTAGTTCAAAGTGGTCACTGGCAGAAGGCATTGCTTTAACTTTTTATCTCCGGCAAATTTTTCCCATTGGTGTTCCTCTTGGACAATAACAACCCACTCATCAAAATCGTGTTCCATAATTTGTACCATTTCCTTCCTCCTCTCCAGCAAACGGTCAATATAATCCATTACGTCACACCAACTTTTCCGCAGTTCACTCTTGGCTTAGAAAAGTGTCGACTTCACAACACGTCTATGGCATGGTGGATAGCGCCGTTCCACAAATTCGTTAATTTTCAATTTGATTGCAAAATCAAGTTCAGGCATTGGTTCCAATTTGTTTGTTCTGAACAATCAATTAAGTTTTCTGCGAAACTAGTACTAGATTCTCTGGATGATATCTTCCACCTCACTCTTCAGATTCGTCTTCCTCAACTGGAAAATGACTAGATCTTCCGCCTCCTCCCTATGTTTTGTATCCTATATCTTTAATCGAGCAATTCTTGTATATAATATTTGGGATCTAGGAAATGGCTCTAATGATTTGGATGAAATTTCATATTTAGATAACTTTTTTTTTTTTTAAACTATACCTAAATAGGAGTCTTCCTTGCAAAAATGTGATATTACAAAATCAGCAATTTTCGCATTTGGTATTTCGTGAACAGCTCTAACGCCATCTCGTAGACATTTCAGGTACCAGTAAGGCTACTAATGTTAGTTAATTTCTCTTTGTTTACAGCAAGGAACTCTTATATACTTAATCGAATAATTTTTACACACTAGCTAGCCCGTGCGAATAGTATCGTGGTCAGCCACCGAATGGTAATATTATAATGTGGATTTAAAAAGTTGATATTTAAAATATATTGGCCTTGTGATTTATTAATGTTCATAACGAAGGTTACTTCTATTGAAAATAGTTTTCTTACCATTTGAAAAGGTATGGTCCATCAGAAGATGTGAGGTTCATATTTGGTAAGAGTATAGTTTCATCAGAGTGAATGAATTTAGCACCGATTATGTACTCATCTCAGAAATGGCTCTAGCTATTTGGATGAAGTTTAGTATGTAACAACATTCTACTTTTAAGTTTATAACATGATTTTACAACAGCAAAAACGAGAACTATTCTTGTATTTGGAATCTCGAAATCGGCTCTAAACTCATCTCGTAGAAGTTTCAGGATCCAGTAAGCCTACTGATATTAGTTAAGCTTCTCTATGATTAGAGTAAGCAACTGAGCACCGCAAAAATGTCTACAAAGTCTTTAAAAAACTGTTTTAACTTAATCAAACTTTACTCAAAATCTTTCAAATTGAACAGAAATCGAAAGATGCTGAGCAAAGATCGGTCACCCATGTACTGTCATTTATGATGCATTCTTCCATTCCAAAACAAAATTGGTTCATCTCTCCAACTTTACTTATAAATTCTTCAACTAAACCCCAAATATGATTTACTGTCTTCTTCCACAGTTATCTCCCCTTACTCTTTGAACTACATCCACTTGGAAAAGCCACCTTACTCCAAGACACCCCTAACAAAACAAAAGACAACCTCTTTCTTAAATGCCTATGCAAATCATCAAGGTGGAAAATCCCCCCCCCCTAAAAAAAAAAAAAAAAAATCACTCTCCACAAGAAACAATTAATGGACACACCCTCCACCATGGTCATACTATCCACAAAGCATGTAAACAAAGTGCGAACTTCATACAAATGAGTGCTGTAAAGGAAAAAATCCTACAGTAATGTTACGATTTTGGATATTACTTAAAGCAAAAAGTGTTTGCCTTTGTAAGCAAGCAATAACTACTGTATTATGTGCCATGACGAAAATGCAGGTAAAGTTGTAATTATGAGGGAAAAAATTTCACATACTCATACTTCTTTGCTTCAGGAATTATTACTAAAATTTATTGGAGAACAAAAGGAATTTTTGCTTAAGCATGGTACTGTTCAGACGTGGCTATCCAAAGCCAAGGTGGTATAGTAAGCAGCAATGGGAACAATTTCATCCTCTAGGCAATCTGAGAAATTTCTGATACTACAATTATTTGATTATATTTACTGGAGAAATAATTTTGTACAGAGAAAGGCTACAGTATAGTCTCATTCGGAGTGCATTCATAGCATGAATCATTCTATCAGATGCACCACAGGAGGTATGGGCAGATCGCTTAAGATAGCAGTTCTTGAGAGCATATTCCAAGTGATGCATGTCTAGCAGGTAAATGGTGTTGGTTATCTATTTCTGGAAATGCGGCTGCTCCACAGTCCTGGGTAAGTGAACGGTAGACAGCTGCCCATTCTTCGTTGTAAATGGGCTATCTATCTTTAAATGATTTTCTCAAAGTACTGTGGAACCATAACATGCCAAAAATAATCTCATTGCTCCCAAGGGACAGCATGCATTATTATTTTAAACAGCTAGTAGAAATTTTCTAATTATTTTAGGTCTTTCTCAGGTAAATGATTTTATATAACCGTATGAATGTTAAATGTAATTTTATTTATCGTTCAATATAACTGTAACCTAGGGTAGCAGTTTCTGGTTAGTTTGATCAAAAAACGTATGGGTGGAATAAACCAATCCGTAATCTCTATGGATAGATTTAACGCCTATTAGAAGATTACTTTCCACATTGTTGATAAGATTATGATAAATGTCAAGATTCATATTTTCTTGTGTATTTTAATTATTCAGAGTAACTGCAGTGTTTTTTTTTTTTTTTTTTAAGTAACATTTTTCATTTTGAATTCTATTTTCACTATTTTGTGATTTATCACGTCGTACAGAAATTTATTTTATTTAATTAATATTAGTATAACTTATTTCATCGAATATCACACAGCTGTGTTACAATGTGTTTAGTAACATAAATGGATACTCTGTTTATAGTATTTCATATCACATAGGAAATATTAAAATTATTTCTGAACAAAGTTATATTCATTCATAGTAGTTCAATTTTTACAGAATTTCCATGACATTTCATGTGGTTTAAAAATGAACCCTTTTTAACATAATGTCTATTACAAATCTTGCAAGTAAAATTATTTTTATGGCACTTCACATGGTTTAAATATGAACCTTTTCTAATGTACAATTTGAAACATACACTGCATTCTAGTCTTTCTTTTTTAACATGTGTGTCCATATGAAACTTAAGGCGACTTGAACGCACAAATCTTTTTTTACACATAACACATTCATGTTGTCCTTCAGAATGAGTCAGAATATGTTTAGAAAGATCCTGTTTGGTAAAGAATTTCTTCCTGCATACATCACATTCAAATTTCCTTTCCTTAGTATGTGCAGACTTCACGTGGTGCAACAGTTTATATCGAACAGAAAACTGCTTATCACAGTAATTGCACAGGTGCCTTCCTTCTCCAGCATGATCCTGCTTGTGTATAATTAATGCTGAAGTACAACTGAAAGTACGCATGCAAATGGAACATTCATTTGGCCTCTCACCATTATGAAGACGCAAATGATACTTCAGTAAATATTTCGATGAGTATGATTTAGAACATTTTGAGCATGAAAAACGTTTCTGCAAATGTATATTTGAATGTACATTCAGAGCACTCTTTGAAACAAACCTCTTGCCACAAATATTGCAGCCAAATGCCTTTGTCCCAGTGTGAAGTACAATGTGTCGAACCATGTCATTTTTCTGAGTGAAACCACCATTGCATATTGGACAGAAGAATCTTTTCCCCATGGCATGTCTTGAAACATGGTATCGGAAGTCATTTTTATTGGCAAAACGTTTAGCACAAACTCTACATTCATGGGGCCTGTAGACAGCATGTTTGCGATCCACATGTAAATTTAAATGCTCCTTTCGAGAAAATATTTGACTACATGTAATACAACTGAAGGTTTTCTTCCTACAGGAGACTGAAATGTGTGAGTCTAAGTTCTTTTCTTCTGAACATGTAACTTCACCTTTTCTGATTGCATGTCTGTTGTCAACAGTATGAGAGTGTTCATGCTGAGAAAAATCGAAAATGGTTTCAAAACTAGAAGGGCATTGCTGGCATTTATATTTCATTCTCTCAACTGACTGACTTTTAAAATCCTGGGGATGCCCCATAAAATTGTCACTGGATGATTCCCGATCTACAGTCATTGAAATGTCTATTTCTGATGTGAAAGAAGCATTACTGAAGAAATATTCAGGATCTTCTTTGATAACCACTGCAAATATGTCAGCATCGGAAATTAAAAAAGATGTTTCCTGTTCATCAGCTCTGGCGTTTGTCAAACTTGCATAGTTCTCATCTGCAGTAAAGGACTTGTCATTAATACTGCATTGTAGCCAAGATAAATTTCTCCTATTCCCAGCAGACATTTTGAGGAGTTCTGGGGGAAAAAAAAAAAAAACAATATTACTTAAGAATGCATAATATTCCTGCAACCATTTTTATTAAACACCAAGAACATTTGCCAAGTGAGAATGAAACAATTTTCAAAATGGTAAAAATTAATTACATTCATCTTCAATAAATGTTTGATAAAGGATAAACTGATAGTATATACTGTAGGGAAAAAACGATTAAAAAATTAAAAATATGATGGTCATCAGAATCAATTGCACACAAGGAAATGAACTAAAACTCAATTAGATGTGTAAAATGTAAATTTGTTCTAGTGTAAAATTACATTTTTATTTTTATGCAGATGAAAAGAAAGGTATTAATTGACAAAACTGGACCACATAACATCACCAAGTTCCTGAATCTCTATGGAAAAACAGCAAAATAAATGAAACTAGTATGTGGGGAGCAAGCCTGTCCCTGTGAAATGGTATCCAGCTGGAAACAAACTCAACACTGGACATATTATAATTTCAATGCCCCAAATAAGACTGCTCGTCCTTCATAGATGTTACGGTGATAATGGAACAACTCTTAAAAATTCATGGCTCAAGCTGATGTAAGTTATGGATCCATTTGCAGTACGATTTATCAGCTTCTGCTTCATACAGTGCCTACATGATGGATACTACAACCTTTCACTTTTCTCTAAAAGAGGTTTAAAAATAAACCTGATAAAAATGGATAGTCCTGAACAAAAGAGTTGAACAGTAGTAAAACAAGCAATCACTGATTTCAAAAAAAGGTAAGAGTGCAAGCTCAGCCACTATTGTTTGATGCCTAACTTTTAGTGCTATGACAGGGTCACCCTAGCAGACCAATTGCCACAGGATAAATCATCCTCGTGTTACCAGGTACTATTATCTGCATTATGGGAGAATCAGAAACAGCAAAGAATGCCCCAAAAGAGTGTTTCTGTTAGAAACCATAACAGTTAATTCTGCCAGTATGATAATGTTATAGTAGATCAAATGAATTTTAAAGCTTATCCCACTCCACATATCACCCAAAACTGGCAATAAGGGACTGCTATCTCTTTCTGGAAATGAATATTTGATTCAAATAACACCACTTGAACACTGGGTACACCATTCCTGAAGCAGATGGTCATCCTGGAATATAACTGTTGGGACCATTAAGTAAAAACCAAGTATTTTTTTAAATATTTTTCTACACAAAAGAGATCAGAACTGTCTATTGTATTGTACCATTTTTGTTACTAGTATTTACCTAGGAACTTAACGTTTGTTCCAAATCTCAATCATACGCTGAATTTATACAACAAATACCAAAAACACTTATGTGCAAAAGATTTGAATTAATGATAAATTAATACAATTTTATTGTAAACAGGTCTTAATTGTGAGTTCACTGCATATTAATATACCTACAACAAATATTATTTGAACTGAAGATTGCACTATCACTTTGATTGGGACTGAAAATGTGTCAATCATTGATTTTTGTAACAAACTACCTTCTGACCTGCCATGTACAAGATATCTATTAAAGCCATTAGAGTTCAGAACCCTAATCCTGTAAGGCTCAACCTACACTTGCCCAGTTATTCTACCTGCATACGTAACAAGATGACCTTTTTTTTGGCATTTATCCTCATTCTGTGTTTACTTACCCAGCTAGATATCCCATACAGATATTCCTGTAGCTGTTCACAATGCTCTCTCATTTAATCATAACATCCCAATTTCTACAGTAAACCATCAACACTATTATTTATTAGAATAAGGACCAACAATGGTCTGAAAACATTACACTGTTCCAAATTAAGCTATTTTGAGAGCATTTTCTATCCTACCTTTTTGCTTCCTACCTTTTAATAATTCATCCACCCAAATGGTTTTTATCTTATTTACTACCATTATGTGGCTCATTCAGTCAAATAGTTTAGAGAGATCCAGTGCTACAATATCAACTTGGTCTCCCTTGTCCATTTCATCTGAAATATCTAGCTTATAACCCATTGAGATTCACAAAAATATTCTCTGCTAAAACTACGTTGTTTATTTACAAGCCACTTTCTTCCATGAGAAACATTTTTCATGTTATTACACATCAAATCTCCATCAATTTGTCTACAACTGATATGAAACCAATCAGCCTATTTATCTCCCCTCCTTTGTGGACTGGTATTACTATAGCATCTTTCTAGTCTTGTAATATAAATAATATTTCAAAGAATCCTACAATGGTCTATCCCCCTATCTTTAATACATCTGCAGTAATATTATCGATACTGAAGTTTTTAATCTATTTAGATCCCTCACACCTAAGATTTATTTATAATTTCCTGATCTGCTCATTTATACTTATATGGAGAAGTACTTGCTCTGAATATCTCCTCATATTCCAGAATGACAGTCCTAACAGTCTCATTAAACTTAATGTCTCTGCCTTTTTAATAACCTCAGTAACTTCTTTCCCATCCTTATCAATGATTGTATGAATATTGTCTTCTCTTTCGTTTTATAATGTACCCATAGAAATTCCTAGATGAATCATTTAGTGGTCCTAAAATTCTTCAAAACACACATTTTACTTCTATCCTTAATCCCTTGCTTCATTGTTTCTAGCATTTGACTGTTGTCTAAATCTATTGTGCTCTTCTTCCACATATTGAACCTTTTCCTGAGATCTTTCTTCAATCCTGAAATATATGTCTTTTATACACTGAAGAGCCAAATATCATGTAGGACCCCCAAGAGCACGCAGAAGTGCCACAACACGACGTGGCATGGACTCTACTAATGTCTGAAGTAGTACTGGAGGGAATTGACAACATGCATCCTGCAGGGCTGTCAATAATTCTGTAAGAGTACAAGAGGGTGAAGATCTCTTCTGAATGGCATGTTGCAAGGCATCCCAGATATGTTCAATAATGTTCATGTCTAGGGAGTTCGATGGCCAGCGAAGGTGTTTAACTCAGAAGAGTGCTCCTGGAGCCACTCTGTAGCAATTCTGGACATGTGGGGTGATGGATTGTCCTGTTGGAATTGCCCAAGTCCATCGGAATGCACAATGGAAATGAATGGATGCAGGTGATCAGCCAGGATGCATACGTATGTGTCACCTGTCAGAGTCGTATCTAGACTATCAGGGGCCCCACGTCACTCCAAGTGCACACGGCCCACACCATTACAGAGCCTCCACCAGCTTGAACAGTCCCAAGCTCACATGCAGGGTCCATGATTCATGAGGTTGTCTCCATACCCATACACATCCATCCACTCAATACATCAGCAGAACAGGCAACATGTTTCCAATCATTAACAGTCCAATTTCGGTGTTGACGGGCCCTGGTGAGGCATAAAGCTTTGTGTTGTGCACTCAGCAAAGGTACACGAGTGGACCTTCGGCTCCGAAAGCCCATATCAATGTTTCGTTGAATGGGTCACATGCTAACGCTTGTTGATGGCCCAGCACTGAAATCCGCAGCAATTTGCGGAAGGGTTGCACTTCTGTCATATTGAACGATTCTCTTCAGTCGTCGTTGGTCCAATTTTTGCAGTATCTTTTTCCAGTCGCAGCGGTGTCAGAGATTTGATGTTTTACCGGATTCCTGATATTCATGGTGCACTCAGGAAGTGGTCGTACGGGAAAATCCCCACCTCGTCGCTACCTTGGAGATACTGTGCCCCATCTCTTGAGTGCCGAGTATAACACCACATTCAAACTCACTTAGATCATGATAACTTGCCATTGTAGCAGCAGTAACCAATCTAATGCCTGTGCCAGAAACCTGTTGTCTTATATAGGTGTTGCCAACAGGTGTCCATACTCAGTGTTACCATATCTTTGTGTTTGTATACGCATGCCTATACCAGTTCCTTTGGCTCTTAGTTATAGTTCAATTTTGGTCACTGGTTTACTGACACTATTACATCCATCAAAATTGCTCCATTTTCACTTGTTTTTTCTGTAACCTAATCCCCCAATTACCATCATTATTAATTTAATTTATTTATGTCATCAAATTTATTTTCATCAAAATCCACACCAACCAAATTTAAGTCCCCATTATCTTATGCTTATCTCTGAACTGTAAGTTTAAATTTAATTTGTCCCCAAGTATCTCATCTTGATCATTAATTCTTCCACTACTGTATCTCCCAGAAAACTACCACAGTAACTCATGATTATACGTTATGCCACAGAGACTCGCAATTATATGCTATGCAACTGTAGTAGACCTTACAAATCAGTTTCAATACTTCTCCACAAATTCCTCCTTTCTTTCAATGCGCCCTAAAGCCACAACAACAATCCTCTTATCTGGTCCACTGCCCTCTGGAATAACCTCATTGTTTAGCATTTCTTCCTTTAACCAACATTCTACATCTGTAATTATTTGCAGTTTGTACAACATTCTTATTACTTTGTTCATTATTCTCCTACAGTTTCAAAGCAGCCATCTTATAATTGGTTTTGGTAGATTCATGTCACTGTTCTTCACATACCGCAGCCTACCCCAATTGTAATTTCATCAGCTTCAACTATTTATTTGGGATTTTGATTTCTCCACTGTGCATCTGTATTCAATGTTACTTTGGTCACCTATTTCAATGCCTTCGCCAGATGTCTCAACCTAGTCCCAAAATAGCTCAAAGTGACCTCCCTTACAGATTTAACTAACAAGGTGGAAAGTACCCCTATTCAAGTGAAGTCTATGTCTGAGGGAAGGAACTGGTTTGAAAAACAGGGTTATGAAAGTACATTTGTGTGAAACTCAGTTTGTTGGCTTTAGGCAAGATACTGAAAACGAAATGGATGAGGGAGACTAAGTAGATGATGCTGCACTGGATCTCTCCAAATCATTTGGGAGAGTGAGCCATAAAATGGTGGTAGATAAGGTAAAAAATTTTGATCTGGATGGAAAAGTGGAGGAATTCGAAAAGTTAGAAAGCAAAGCACTAAGGTAGAAAATGCAGTATAAAAAGATGTGGAAATGAAAATAGCAATACAATTGATGTTCTAATAAATGATTGTGTTGATGGGTTAAAGTCGGAAGTTAGATTTGTGAGAACTGAATACAGCTGATGAAAATTCTTCACTGAGCGTGGTGGATGAGCAGTTAACGCTCTGGCCTCACATTCAGAAGGATGGCGATTCAAATCTCCATCCGGGCATCCAGATTTGGGTTTTCCATGGTTTCCCTAAAACACTCCAGGTGAATGCCAGGATGCTTCCTTCAAAAGGCCATGGCTGAATTCCTTCCCATCCCTTGTCCCCAGTCCCATCCCGCCTCTAATGACCTCGACGAGGTGTAAAGCCATAAGTAAAAAAAAAAAAAAAAAATCTTCATGGGTGTTCTGCCAGATAAGTTCTGCCATACACGACATTTCGACAGCTACCTCGGCTGTCTTCATCAGGTGAAATGGTAGTTGAAGTTGCTACTGCGACAACACGTCACCAACTGTGAATGCCTTGCAATTTTATCGGAAGTTAGATTGTTATGAAATGATATGTTATATAATAGGATTAAAACCAGAGAGCACTGAAGAACTATAGCAGGATCTGAACAGGATGTATAGCTGCTAAGTTAAATAAGAAATGAAAATAAATGCCAAGAAGTGTCACCTTACTAGGCTCACATAGAGGTTTTCTTTGATTATAGAGTAAGGGGGGAATTGCTCATTGAAGATCTTAACTGTAAACCTCTTGGCATAACATATGAAGGTAAACACAATTGGTCGGGAAACATTGGGCAGGTGGTAGAAAGAAGTTTCAAAATCTTTCATTTACTGAAGAGGGTGATGACAGAACATACCAGGGAAGTGAGGAAATTGGGTTACAAAACCTTACACCACTGCTTGAATGTGGTGAAGGAGTGAGGGAACCACATTTCAGGATATCAAATTAAAGAGATGGAAGGGATACAACAGAGAGCAGCTAAACTTATTTTTGAAAATCAGAGCATCATGAAATTGGTAACTAATATGTTCAAAGACCTAAGCTGGGAATCACAGAATGTGGGTGAAGACAATGTTTGGATTGTACAAGGGTTACAATTATAATGACATACAGATAAATATTGATAGGAGTAGAGTATGGAAAGGAAGAGATGACCATGACCATAAGTTGTAACTTTCAGATGAAAGGGACTGGAAGAATTTTCTTTGGTAGGTAATGGACTAGAATAAATTACCAAGAGAAAAGACGAACAAGTTATGTTGCCTCTGGAGTGTATGGACTCCCAATGTAATTGAAATTTCAAAAATGATGCCAGAAACACAATTAAAAATTCCAATAAATGATTTTTCACATAGCTACATGATCCTGACAGTGCTGAAAAATCAGTACAAATCTTCTTGAAATGTTGGTTAATTCATTTGTTGTAAAATGTTCATGACAGATAAGCTCCACTGTGTTGTAAGGCCACATTAAATTTAGAACAACATGACACTTTCTGCTGTGCCCTAACAACTACAACCACCAAATAATAACCATATGGCTTTGACAATATTTTTCTTCTGGCCCTCGCCACATTTCATCTTAATCTCAATCGCTAGGAAGGAAGCGAGAAATTTACATTGCGATACATGTTGTGTCACTAACATGGTGTTCAGGTACTTACAAATACTTTATGCATTATGCTATCATAAGAACATTCTGGTACAGGCTGCATTTCAGCCAACCCACAATCTTAACTAATACTGCTACTACAAAATGAATGTATGCAGACATGCCTAAATACATATGAGTAATAACAACATCATCTACATCAAAATTTCTAGTTCATGTATCATGAAGCATCAGAATTAATTTTGGGTAGAATCAAGGAGATGTTCATTCAGATTGAGAGTTCATTTTGGTAGCAATAGAAGTCAGATATGAAGCAGAGAAACATGAAACATATTGGATGTAGTCTTCTCGGGAGACTAGCCGAGTAAGTAGGATGTTTCCACACGATATTTCGGCAATCTCAGTCACCGTCGCCATCTTACTTACTCGGGTAGTCTCCCGAGAAGACTACATCCATTCTCAACGCCGAGAAATACTTCGTTCCTATATGAAACATATTTTTTCTTTTGGGTGAACCGTCAATAAATGAATGCAGTAGAAGTAATTTTTAATGGCACTATTTAGTGGTGCGCATTACTATTAACAGCTAAAGGCTGCTTGCGATTGGCCATGATGAATTAGTGCAGTGTCCTGTTGGCTGTACATTAATTGGACACTTGCTAATTCATTTCATAGGAGAAGCCATTAGATTTAACGTTTAAATACATTTATTTTACCTAGTTGTAAAACATTTCATGTCAAAATATTCTTATTTATCTTGTAAAACTCGTTGCACAATATCTGATGTGACAAACCTTCCCCCCCTCACATTAGCCAATTTTGAGATGTTCTATGTCCAAGCATTAATTTTACACTATTGATCCATCACTGATAATACGTCTCATAAGATGGAATTAATTTTGCACCAATAAATTCATTTACGTTTAGGTCTGATGCAGCCTGGACCACAGTGAAATGTAACCATCATACATGATATAGCGGATATTCAATTTCCATGTCATATCTATCGCTGTTACTGTGGTCTAGACTGAATTACAACCTAAATGCAAACGATTCAAGATGAATTTCAGCCACATGAGGAAATACAGAATGAAAATATAAATCAATGGATGTGGGACAAGCAGACTAAAGAGCAGCTTCTACGGCTTTACTCATTAAATCGAGTGTGTTTCCATGCCAATTTTATCACTCAGTAAACAATTAGTAACTACAATATGCCAATTAATAAATAAAATATGCAGCCAATAAGCTGCTGACTGCCATACGTCACAACCAATCGCAAGTCGCCGTTAGCCTCGTTTATGTTGAGATCATTAGAGGCGGAACGGGATTGGGGACAAGGAACGGGAAGGAATGAACTCGTAATTTGTCTTGACTTCTCCTTGGTTCCGCACTTAATTTCATCATACACTTGCAATACATGTGAACTGCAACAGAAATAAAGTGCATACAATTATACATTCACTATATTGCAATGTTAACTTAATCCAGATACAAAACAGTTTAGCTTCATATGAACCCTAAAACAGTAATACTTATGGACTTTTAGCAGTGCTGGCAGCATTTCACAGTTGTGAACTCTTCTAATATTTCTGTCATTTTAAATTAATTTGTGGACTCTATTCAGTAAAACTGACGAATAGTGATTTTAAGAGGTTGTTACCATACCAACAGTATCATGGGTTTCATTTTTTCCCCCCAAATCTTTCACTCCCCTGGCTGAAGAGCGATTACTTTTTCAGCCAATTGGGTTATACATTTTTTTGTTGATTTATTCTTTATTGACTCATCGGGCCTCATAAGAACCATAAACTGGATATTTAACACAGAAAAAATAACAGCGAAGAGTACAACTACAATCACCTGATTAAAAAAGCACGAAATTACAAGTATCCAAAACATTACTTCACCAATCAATGATAAAGCGATGAAAAAGCAAGTTTAAGAATAAATAACATTACTGATAATTGTATTTTAAAAGAAAGTATTAAATTAATATGATTACAATAATTACAAGTAATTCGATAACGTTATGTGATATTTGTGTACAATAAGACGACAATTTGATATTCCAAGCAATATTCCTCTGAAAACAAACATTTCAGAGTTA